>KZ808648.1:64097-92422 GCA_000696205.2 Oncopeltus fasciatus | reverse complement strand
AATTATAACGAAGAAAATGATTCGATAGTTTTTCAATTCAATTCTCTCGCCTAACTAAAGTTAATTTATTTAGGTAAATTTATTATAGTTTATATATATATATACACCTTTTCAAGTTCATAATAAGCTTCAACTTAGAAGTAAATATTGAACTGAATATTTCTGTAACCTAATTTGCAGATTTTCATAGTCTATTAAATTAATCTGCAAAACTCTGCCGGCTGCATGAAAATTTAAATAACTTTCTACTCCATAATTTTAAAAAAAAAAAAAAAAACCATTCAATTTTTTGTTTTAATTTAGTACTTTTACAAATCATCTACTTGATCAGGTGTTAGTGTATCAAACTCAGATTATAGCCCGATTTAAATAATCCTCTACTAACATGATTTTTTCATACGATAAGGACAAAACTGGTGAGAAATAGAAAGTATATATCCTGAAATAACTTTGATACATGATAGTTGAAAGAACCAATTAAAAAAAAAAAAATTTCTCTGATTTTATTCTGAATGTCATTTTCTTTCTTGTAGCATACCACACCTCTTTCTGTTCATTCCAATCTATAATTTTTATAAGTTTAATAGTGTGAATTGTATTTTAGCCCAGATGATGACTCACAAGTTAAGTCGAAATGTTGCCAATAATAAAGTAAAATAATTACCAAATAATTTGGGAATATTTTATTTTTCCCTTCCCGTCCGATACCCTGATTCATTTCTCACTTTTTTTTTTACTCAATTTCTACTTGACGGCTAACCAATCACTGACCACTATATGTCTCTTATTTAGCGTTCTTAAATATACTCACTAGTTCATGGGGTTGCTACTCCCTTGTTATATTTTTGGCTTCAGAAATTTCGCTTCTAATATGAAACTTCGCAATATGCTACAACACATTTTGCAATTTTTTTATTTTAATCTACACTGTATTAGTGAAAAAGTTGAAATTATTTAACATTCTTTATCACCTACCGAATTCATCAAGTTTGATCAAAAAGCTTTTATTTCCTCGTAATTTGGTATTTATAAAATTTAAAACTTATTAAAAACGTTAAGAGTCGTGATCTTACACATTTTGGATTGATTTGTTAAAAATAGAAATATTTGCGTTTTACTTCTGACTATTACAGAGAGAAATTACTTTGTATAAATATTGTATTTGTTGTGGTATTTAATCCCAAATTAATTTTATACAGTAAACGCAAGTGGAATAAAAAAATCTTACTGTCTCTGCCGGGACTCGAATCACGGTTCTCCTGCTTGCCGGACTTGCGTGCTAATTAATATTGAACTGAATAGGAATGGTTAGCACGCCAGCCCGGCAAGCAGGAAATCCGTGCTTCGAGTCCCGGCAGAGTCAGTAAGATTTTTTTATTCTATTTCATTGCATTTATTGTAAAGAAATTACTTTGGCTTCTGATATTTTAAAATAAAAATTTCCAATACGATTGAGCGGAAATAGACCCTTATGTACCTATGTGTATTTAACTTAAGGTAAATAGGTTCTACGATGGTAAAACTGATACCAGATCCACGATAACATGACGCTATACTATTGCTGCAACTCTTAATTCCAGACAAATTACTCCTGAAATCCTTGACCGATTTTTTTTTTCCTCTTGAGCTATACTTATAAAAATATTAGGGAAGGTAACTCACCGAGCCGACCAGAAATTACTGAATAATAAACAAATGTGAAGTATGTATATGATATTGTACAAAGAAAGAAATATAATATTTTTAATTAATAGTTCAAGCCAAAAATAATGACGTAATTTCGAGAAACATTCTTAAAGGATTGAAAATTTAAAAAAAATTTCTCTCTCCCTCTCTCTCACCCCTTCTCTCTCGCTCTCATTCTCTCTCTCTCTCCCTCCTTCCCTCTCACTCACTCTCTCTCTATCTCCCCCTTCCCCCACCCTCTCTCTGTAATCTCGCTCTCTCCCACTCTTCTACTTCGCCAGCCTCTCTCCCGACCGGCTATTGTCTATATCTGACCCAGCTTAAAGCGTCATCTCTCCCCCCCTCCCGCACCACTCGGCCAGCAATCTTCAGTCACTGGCCCAAATTGGTCTCTTCCTTTGGTAGTGGCGGCTTAGCTCCAACAACCGTTACCCTGCCTTCTTATGTGTAAACCAGAAGAACTTGCCATTATTCAACCATCTGTTCCCACTCAATATATTTGTTAGAAAAGAAAATCTGGAGTGTTCACTACTGAATATATTCCTAGGTACCAAAAATGCTGAAGTCCTTTACAGTCATAATATTAACTTAACATCTTGAGTAAGCTGGAAGGTTATGGGTCTTAGCGCCTTTGAAATCATTCTGTCATGGGCTAAGGGTCAATAATAATGGAGAAGAAAGATAAATAAAAGTTAATTTATTATAGAAACTGATTTACGGCTTCTAATTACTAACAACAATAGAATCTACTGCTCTTTTTAACAATTTAATGAATATATATAAAATATAAATTACTGACAGCTAATACATTATTTAATGTGGACAAATAAAATAAATGTGCTTATTTACAAAGAGGCTTCAAGATAATCACTGTCACTTTGCTGTTACTGGCACTGTAGTGGCCTCGACCAGCCCGACGCTCGGAACACGCGATGTGCCAGGGAAACTGACCCAAACAGAGACTATGTTATCACTGACTCTTGGACCGGTGGCGAGCTGCTTTTATAACTCCGAGAAAGTGACGAAACAGGCCTTGAAGGTTCAGTACGAATTTCCAAGTAAGCCTTCTTCTCACACCTCACATTAGAAAACAAACTGACCATCAACAAGACCATAATACGACCAATCTGGACCTACGGTGCAGAACTGTGGGGTGCCGCTAAGCCTTCAATACAATCCTTTCAGTCTGAAATGCCCAGAATAATTGTTAACGCTCCATATTATGTGTCCAACTCTATCCTTCATCATAACTTTAATATTTCTTTTGTCAAAGATCTTTTCTCCACCCGCCTCACACTCTTCCATAGTATACTCCAATTTCATCCCAATCCCTATGCCCAATCCCTGTCGTCGGACTCCAATCCTCCCCAGCGACTAAAACGGAGATGGCCTCGCGACCTCCTGGGCCTTAATGCCTAAACTTATTGGGAGTGGGGTCGATGGGTCCCTACTCCCTGCACAGTGATGACCATTTATTTGTTTTATTGTTGATTTGATTTTTATTTTATTATATTTTTTTGTNATTTATTTTTGATTATTTAGTCATCGTACCAGAATTAACATATATTTTTAAAGAATAAGAAAACATAAGGAGTGGGAAGAAGGACGTTGATGACATCAAATGTTCAGGTTAAGGTCAGCAGAAGCACGAGGTAGTACAGAAGTGCGCCTCACTAGAGAGACAAATGGCGCACGAATGTCCCCCTCCCCATTTGGCGAGCTGATATCGACGGAATTTAGGAGGGGGGGGGGGAGGTAGCCAGGTAAATTTGCCGGAGGGGTGGGGGGGATGGCGCCAGGTCCAATCCTGGAGTGACGGTCGTCGGAAATCGGCTCCCGACCGCAGTGGAAATGAAGCAATTAAGCAGAGTTTGGGGTAAGTTATGGGCCCAGCCCACTATAACTCAGTGTGCGCTGCAGTCGGCGGGGGGCAAGTCTTACTACATCACCTCATTCCGTGCTCGACATATCCCCTGACGGCATATATGTATCTCCGTACAGTCGAAAGTACCAAGTGAGTAAAGAGTAAGACCGAAAGTCCACGAGAGCAATCAATTCACTTTTGATAGTTTAATCCATAGATAAATAAAGTAAATGTTGAACATAGTTGAAATAAAGGTTTAATAATTATTTAAAATATGCATTAATAAATATGTAAGGTGGAGTGCCGGTTTAATATTTTTTTTGAAATTGATTTCAAGCTTTATAGTTCTGCTAGTAGCTAATTAATTATGATAATTTGTTAATTAATTAAGTAAAGAATTCATATTTCTTTTACATGAAGGATGTTAGGTGATAATTACAAATTCAAACATTGAGTAAAAATGTTTTTATGTTAAGCATCCTTGCTAATCAACAAAACTTTTTCTTGATTTTTTTTTTACCGGAACATCCCAGATGGTATCACCCGTTGTTTGTATAAGACTCAATGATTACATGTTTGTCGGGATTGTACTTATTCTCATTTGTGTTAACATGTAAGTCATATATCAAATAAGTTTGAATTTTTATGAACTATGGGCTACTGATTTTTTGAAATATACAATTTTGTAGTTAAAATTTTCACTATATCTCAAACAGAAGTCCGGTTGGATGGATCTTAAGCTTGGAAAACATATAGTTTCTATAAACTTAATCATTCAAATCTAACATATCAAAGCCATTAAACTCCGAAAGTCGAATTTTTTACTTTAACTCAGTTCATTGTCCCTAAGTAAGAATAAGAAACGACTGTTTGAGTGCTCGACCCCTGACGGCATATATGTATCTCCGTACAGTCGAAAGTACCAAGTGAGTAAATAGTAAGACCGAAAGACCACAAAAGCAATCAATTCACTTTTGATAGCTGAATCCATAGAAAAATAAAGTAAATGTTGAACATAAAGTTAAACATAATGATAATCCCCAAAAAAAACTAAATTTTAAATTATGTGAATCGATTAATGCAGAAAACATAGGAGTTTTCACATTTTTATTTCGTCTAAAATATCAAGTAAATAATATTATGATAATCTGTATCTTCTTCTCATTACTAATAACTTAAATAATTGTAATAAATAGTAAACTAAGAGTTTAATACAAATTGGATATTACACTACTATAATATTCGGTAAACTCCAACATCAAGTAAGCATTTATGTGATTTACATTAGTCCCTAAACATTAATTTTCAAAATTGTATTATTAATGATTAATTTGTAGTATATAAATTTTTTTAAAGTAAATATTGTAAAACATGATTTCTATAATATTTATATTCTTTAAAATTCAGTGTGTATAGACATTGAAAGTTTTAAAATTTAATGATCAAAGTGAAATAAGGATATTTTTAATCGGGAGATTACTGTAATGCATAAAAATAATTTAAAACTAGATCTGCGCATTTATGTAAGCGCTTTATGTAATTGTGAAATTGATTGGTAATGGTAGTAGTACTATTTCCTGGCAGGGTTCATGTACGAGAATTAATCTACTTTTTACTGTTTCTTTAAGAGAGAAAAAAATTAAATTATTTGATTCAGATTATTCAAATTGTTTATTCTTCATCGTATTGCAGCCATTTATGTATTATTCTGACTTCTTGAAGAAAAAAGCGAACGCCGAAATAGGTTTTCCTACTTTAGAAAGAGTGGAGACCATACATCCAACCTCGTTACAATTTTAAATATCTTCGTCATTATTCATTTTGCATCAAAATTTTGTGGAACATCTAGGGTTTATTTTAAAGAATTACATTTGACATATATGTAATATTCCAGAATTTCATTCGTAACACTATAGAGAAGACTCGAAGAAATTATATTCGACAAGTGAGTGTATTTGTACTTGCTTGTGTGTTTTCGTGAAAAAGCCATTGAAAAAAAAAAAAAAAAGTTTAAGTAGNGGTTTATTTTAAAGAATTACATTTGACATATATGTAATATTCCAGAATTTCATTCGTAACACTATAGAGAAGACTCGAAGAAATTATATTCGACAAGTGAGTGTATTTGTACTTGCTTGTGTGTTTTCGTGAAAAAGCCATTGAAAAAAAAAAAAAAAAAAGGAAAATGTTGATACTCAGTGGTTTGATTGGGATTCGGTCTTAGGAGAGATTTTATTATTGCCTTAACAATAATTTAAAAAAAATACTTTTTGGTTCAAATTAGTTTTATTTATCCAAAATCCAAACCGAATCTCCGACCGATCCTTCTTTATAAAAGTTTATCGGGTAATTTGTTGTGGAGTTTAAGCTTTTTTGAGGGAAGTCATAAAAAAAAGCCATTGAAAAACGATTTATTATATATTTGTCTCCAAAGGGACGTAACATGTTAAAAACAAGTAAAGATTTATTTGTATTAGTCAGGCCTAGAGAATGTCGGTCGGCAGAACCTGGATTCCCCGCGAGGGTAAAACCGAGCTGTGAGCTGGCATAATAAATGCTTTTCCAACAGAGGAGTGTGTCAAATTCTATACGGGTCATCATATTCAGCAAAGGATACAGTTACATTTGATAGACATATATGCATAGAAACTACTAATTTTAATGAGTAAAACTGTGAATGATGACACTTTTATTACGTTCAAATTAGCATACTTAATTATTATATTAACACACTTATGTTAATTATATTACGTATTTTATATTAAATATCTGATTATTTTATAGTACTTATTGGAGATATATCTCCTATGGAGACACTTATGGCCATAGAGGAGGAGCTGTATTGAGGTAATCGCTTGGGACTTGTAAGATTTATATTTATTCATTGTACTGGCTGGATGCCAGATATTAGACATCTGCAAAAAATTTTAAGAGATGAAATTGGCCTTATATTTTGCAATAAGCTCGAACTATTGGGAAAAAAATCCCATAAGTGGACCGAATGTCCGCATTTACATGTTAAAAATGATGTGCCTTCATATCAAACGCGTACGATTACGCGTAATAAAACCCATTTTAACACTTAGGACCAATTTCACTGTTAGAGCTGCATCGAATCGTAGTTTGTCCTTAAGAGTAAAGCAAAATTTAAAGTGACTGAAGCAAAATCTTAGTGTTCAACTGGTTTTCATGGATTATATTTTGTTTGAGATTTTGGCTCACAAAAATCTTTAAAGCATGGTAAATCCCGGAATGGGTTCTGGACTCCCATGCCAATTCTGACATTTTGAATTTGGGTACTAGTACATGTACTAGTTTTTACAAGATTTAGTTTCAAAGTTTCTTAGTAAGGTGCTCCTTCCTTTACTTTTTCACTCTGTCAGTTGTATCGTTCTCTCCTGCGACAGACTATTGCTTCCAGTAGAAATTGAGAAGAATCAAACAGGACTGTAGAAGAATAATAAGGGATTTCGAGCGGGAACGGACATGTTTCTTCCAAAAAATGAGACAATCCGAACACAATTTTATTCGCCAAGGAAAATGTATTGGTAATCAATTTTATAAGGATGTTTCCTCTCGATACATTCAGATATTTTTCATATTGTGAAATGAAGGACAGTCAAATTTGTATAGTTACTGCTGCATTTGACCACACAATAACTAGTTTCATATACTCATCTATTTGTTTTTCGATTGCTGGCCATAAAACTTATCCGTAAATACGTATATAAATATGTTACATGATATCGTTGAAATATGACTGAAACGTATCCACTTATATGTAGAAAAAATAATAGTATTCGTGATTAGTCACAAGATGTAAGGAATTTTTAATCAATGAATCATCTGAAATAAAAACAATTTTTTTGGAAATTTGCAAAAGAACATACTTTTGAGACAGTTANAAAAATTAATTACTACAAAGATATTAACAATTTTCTATACTGAGTTCTATTTAACAGTGCCCCTAAATTTTACTGATCTATTTCAGCATTTCATGGAATCATACAAAGGTTAGAAATGCGAAAAGATGCTTGAATATCAATTTTGGTTCCTTTATTTACAAAACTTAGGATGATAGAGCATACACAGATACAATAACAAATATTTATTTTATATAGACCTGGGAGATATCTTTTTGAAAAGCAAGGTGATCTAGCCCTGCTCCTGTGATGTATATATGTAGCAATTAAAAAAAAATCAAAGATAAAAATAAATGGTACAAAAAAATGTTGACTGAAATTGAATTGAAATTTAATTAAATAAGAAAATAATTCAATACAGCGAATCGATTTGATTTGCTTTGATTCTTAAGTTAAATATCTTTACAAGAAACTTCAAATAGTACCATGCCGCCCTACAATTGTTTTTAAAAGTCGACAAATGAAAATTAAAGAATTATTTTTTTCCTATACAGTATTTAAAGAAGACAGTTTCTAGGCTCGTTATTGAAATAATTCTCAAATGCAAAGTTTTGAAAACAAGGCATGCAGCCATAATATGCACATTGTCTTCTTCTCAAGCTTGAGAGGAAACACTGCCAATTAAATCATCTTATGAATAATGTAAAGAACTGTATATTCTTTCATCGCCAACATTCTATTACAATTTTACCTCTCTTTGACTCACACGCTCATAAGAAACCCATTACTTTTATTTATTTTAAAATCCATTAGGTTCAATAACTAATGGTACATTTTGCTCAAAATACTGTTCAATCGGTTATGAATATGTATGAGAGCACGCGAGATGAGAATGCTTATCACTGGAAATTAAAAAAAAAAAAAAAAAAAAGACATTAACTTAAATTTGAAAACAAAAAATTAATTAGCAATATAATATTTAACTAGATATTAAATATGGATTTTCAGACGGTTAAAATTTAAAAGTACTTCGGAGTTAGACCTTCAAAGTTTTGGCAGGCAATTTCTTTTTTGCAGAATATCAAACATCTTTAGGAATGTAGAAAAAGGCCATTTGAAAATATGACAGTTGTTCTTCATGCGAAGAGAAGTTTTAGAATATTCCCCTTCTTAATAGGACATTTCGGTAATAGAAGTTTAAAAGGGTACCTTACTTACATGCTGAGATTCGCTTCAAGGTTGTCCCCGGTTCCCTCGTACCTTCGGTCATCTCCCACCTCATGCACCAGGCTTCATCCGCACGCACGTCTGTTCATCCAGCTCGTTCTTCCAGCATCTCCTGGGCCTTCCATTTTCCCTGTGGCATATAGGAGTAACTAGGCCGCACAACAGAAGCTTATTCCTCACCACTTTCGCCACCAGCCGCCTCTGCAATCCTTCGCGTCTGTACTCTTACGGAAAAGAGTACGTTTTACCGGGGAAAAAAACATGGTAACTTAATTTTTATAAAAAAAAATAAATTCTGGTAATCATATTCGCCAAAAATTTATTAAACTGCAATAAAAACAGCTGTTATGAAATTCTTTAAGAAATGCATAACAAATTTAAACTTTTATATGTCCTCCCCTCCCTCGCTACGGAAGGGGCTAAGCTCAACCCCCCATTGAAATGTGAAGAATTTCGGTAGTGTTCTCATTAAATCATTCTCATTCCAGAAGACACTCATTCAGGACATAGCACCTGACGACTGACTGCCGTAAGACTATCAGTTTAAGAATAACCTATATAGTTTAAGTACTATTCCCTTACATTTTACTTCCACAGGTAACTTGCTCATTCCGCCTGAACATTGGAGTGACCAGGGATGCTTATTTGCATTAAAATTACAATTGAAAAAGTTGATATGAGTGGATAAGGAATTTGCGTGTAGGTAACAACCGAGGATGTAATACTTCACAATATTCGTCATCGAAGAACCATCTCCAGTTCGAATTTTCAAGACGTAGATGCAAATATCCAAGCTCTGATGAAATATCGGTGTGTGACATGTTTTTATAAATGTTTGGTTTTTTTTGTGCTGTTTGTAATTATTGTATTAATTATTTGTTAATTGTAGTTAATAATCGTATTTTCTCTCGAAATTCTATCTATATACGCCCATTTTTTTTAGAGAGAGAAAAAAAATGAATGTTTTTTAATATTTTGCATCAGGCNGAAATTTTTAAGGTGTTTCAAAATATTTTCATTAGATTATGCCATTGATTGCAAAAAGCCAAAAGAAGCATTCCAACATTAAGATATCATTTCATCTGTTTCCTCAGCAATACCTTAACATCTTCTATATTGAACATTTAAATATATATATTTAAATATTCAATATGGAGGATGGTTAAGATTCTAGCTTTTCAAATACCTTTTTATTGCTAAAACAAACTTATATAGAAACAATTTCAACTGTCCAATAACAATTAATAAATATTTGATAAGTATAAGTATGGTTAGCTGACCGTCACACTACCACTAGATTTGTTTCCGTTGAACTCCATTCCCTTCGTAATAAATAATTAATAAGGGCAATAAGATTATCCTCACAACTATTCATGAATAGGAGATATTATCGGCAAAATCCTTTTTTAAAAAACTGCTAACAGCCGTACCACATATGAGGGGTTAGCCCGGCACGCTGCAGGGTAGAGGAGGCAGCTGTTGGAACGATCTATAGCTAACCGCCTCTATTGTCAACCCTTAACTCAATTCGCAAGGGTTGCTCTGAACGTTTTTTTTTTAAGTACTTACGGTTTGGAAAACCTGACCCTCATTAGTAAATGTAATTTGTTTTTCTAGTAATTTGCGACTATGAAGGAGATGTTAATGGAAATTTAAACAGTTAAACAAATAATATATGAAATGAATATGCTTTTCACCGTTTAAGTGACCCCTCCTTTGCAATAAAAATGTGTCGCTAAAATTTGTTTCGAGCTTAATTCCGGAATGGATTTTGTATCAAAATAAATCCTCTTGCAGTAGGAATGAAATTCTCAAATAGTTCTAGGGATTACATACATACATATTTTATTGCATTGGGCATTTTTTAAATATTTAAACACTTTTAACTGCAATCCTTTGGCAAAAAAGAATTACTTAAGCTTCTAATGGGATCTTCATGTTCCCTCTGTCTTTCTTTGGTAAAGTAATATTTCTAATTAACCGCCAATTTCCATATTTCTAGGACCTCGCATCTGTCGAGAATGCAGTTTTCTGAAGTCGATGATCTTTACTCCAGGAGTCTTACAGGAGTCTCAAGACCGAAATTCCTTATTATAAATCAAAGCATAGATGTGGCTTCTATGGACCATCTTTTGTTTTGCATAATTCCTTAAGGTAATTCCACCAGTTAATTCCAGCAGGTCAGTCTGTCCAGTATCTTCCGTTTCCATCGAAAGAAAACCACCATTTCAAAATCTCCTGTGAAATACAATCAGAGGAATAATGAAAATAAGATATTTAGGTGTAGTATTTATTTACAAGTTTGAAAGCTCCTACTTAAAGATGAGGTGCTTATATACATAAAACAGCAGAAAAGGTCACCCATTTTATATATAATGGCTGTATAAATTAAAAAATTAAAGATATTGATTGCATAGCTGTAAATTTAAAACAATCACTATGTTAACAAAACTTACACATTTGTAAGAAGGTAAGATAAAAACATCGATAGTGAATTGGTTGGTCGTTGAGTATTACACGTAAGAAATTAATCAGGTTCAGGATGAGAAAAATAAATTACTTCAAAATTATTGGCTAATTATTTTATTTATTTTGACGTTCCGAATTGATTTGTAAGCCAAATGTGATATACCGAATAAATTTAAAATTTAACTATACTGTACATAATTTTCTTGTCTTATAACATACCACTTCTCTGTCTGTTCATTTCAATCTAATACATGAGTGTAATAGTGTGTATTGTAACAATTTTTAGTGCAAGGGAAGAGAATAAAAAATCTATCGGTCCCAGCCAGGACTCGAACCTGGATCCAGCTTTCCGGGCAGGTGCGTTACCATTTACGCTACCGAGACGAGCCGGATGAGTTATTAAATTACCTAGCACTAAAAATTGTTAAAATTTACGTGGGATTATATACCACAAAAAAATTAATATTTATAAAGTGTGTATTGTATTTCAGTTCTGATGATGACCTACAAGTTAAGTTGATACGTTAGCAATAATCAAATAAAATAATTACCCAATAATTTAGGAGTATTTTATTTTCCATATCCAGGCAGAAACCCTGAATAATTTCTCACGTGTAAGATAAAAACCTAAGCATTAGAAAATTCCCATATAAATTATAGTGACCTACATTGTGTTTTCTGGGCGATTGCATATATCCTCTGCGGTTAACAATAAGTGGAATTCTCCATTACATAAATTAAACTCTCTAAAAAAATTTTCAAAAATTTATTTAAGAGTATTTTTTTTATTTTATAATAGAGTAGATTAGACTTTGAGATTGAGCATGAGACGCAGTGCGTAATTTAGTAGACTGTAGATGATTATTAAAACAAGTTGGCCCATCCTACAACCCCCTTTGGTAGGGTTGGAGGGGGGAAAGCAAAGCGTCAATAAAGTCAATAAAGGGAGTAAATATAGACTATATAGATCCGTACATATACTGAGCCTATGCATATCTACGCCGCATAGAATAGATTAGATTTTGGCAGTAGCCATGCGTAAGTATTAGAGTAGAATTGTTCAATAATTCTCCAAACTCTGCTAATTTTATTTCGTTTTATAAATAACACATTTTAATTAATCTTACATTAAATTTAAAAAAATGTGTTGTAATAGAAAGCGTGTAACGGCTGAAACTAGGATGGCGACGGTTGGCAAAACCAAACACACTATGAATTTCCGTGCAAATTTTGACTATTGGCGTGTACGTGCGTTCGTGTGTGTGCGTTAAGTTTTCATAATGAAATGAAGTTATTCACATTCTGAACTATGAAAAAATGTCAAAAATTTCATTTTGTAGTAGTAGATCATAATGGAGGGCCATCAACTTCTAGGTTATTACGCCCTATAAATACCCTTTAATATATTTACTATAAATTAGTTAATAAAATACAGGAATCAGGATTATTTCGACCACTATAACAACCTAAATTAATGGATTAATTAATAACATTTTTTTTTAAATATTATTTTATATATTTTTCTACAACAATCCATTAAATAATAGCTAGTGATAATTTACCNGACGAAGCCTACGTGAACAAAAAAAATATTATTATATATATTTTTCTACAACAATCCATTAAATAATAGCTAGTAATAATTTACCAAATAACTCCCAGCCATCTGCTATAACATTTTGTTAACATATTATGTTATAAACAATAACAATTACACAATAATATCGTTGTGTAACATAAAAGCAAAGTGATAACTAAACTTAATGGTAACACATTATTAAACTTAATAAACACATTAATGGTAACACATTAATAAACTTAATTGTAACTAAACTATATTCTGACACACACATTCTCAGACATACATGCGCGAGCGCGCACACACGCTCGTACACACAACCACATAAGCACATTAAAACAGGGATAGAAAAAAATTTTAATAAATAACACTATGAAAGCTTCCTCCTAAAATAACAATATATCATTCTTTAATCTTGTTCCACTACTGTTGATTCTTTCCTGGTAATGTGTAAACGAGAATATGTGAAACTCAAATTTGAATTTAATTCCTTTTTAAAATCAGCATTATCGTTATCTTCGAGCTATGTCAGGAGTATTTCCAGAATCCAATAAAAACATGACAGAAAAAGAGGACGTCCAAAAATATGCCTGACTCATTGGGCACTTTAAGATGACTGGGCGCTCAAAAGAAGAAACAATAAGTAACGCGTCCACCTGATTGCCCACTTCCAATCTGCCTGCTTTTACAGAGTTTATCTCCGAGAGCGTTTGATTCCCTACTCCGTGTGTTGAATATTTCAGCACCACTCAGGGCAGTCCCTTTCATAATGTGATATGTCTCGATATCTGAGCCCTCTCCCCGTAGTCTTTCAGCATTTCTCAATTACAAAGGGAATAAATGTCTTCCCCTGAATGTCACAATAGCCTCCTTGTCAGTCATCAACCCCCGATGGAGTAAGGGAGTTATTACTTATTTGAAGAATTCTATAATTGTACAAAAAATTAAATATCCGGAAAAGGCAATAGGAAAAACAAGGCTTGAGGGCTATCATGAAGGTGAGAGATAATGTGATATTAGGGACACGACGTCCCCTCTGGCCTTCATGATAGCCCTGAAGATGGCCTACAATGTAAGACGAAATGTTGGCAGATAATTTAAGAAAAAAACACATTTTCTAAAATTTGTATTTTTTTTAGATCTACCTTGACCGAACCCCAAGAAAAAAAATATCTACGGTCAAAAAAACTCCCCATTTGAAAAGGTAAGCATTTTATTGTACAAAAGTGACAAAAAGTCACATTTCAAGCTGATTATACGCAATCATTTTTTTTTAAATCCTAAAATTAACTATTACTGCAATCCTCATAACCCAGCCCGACGTCAAAATTAATTGGGGGTCATCGGGTCTTTTCTCTTTGAATAGTGATGTTTATTTATTGTTATTTTTATTTTTTGTATTTTTCTTTACACATCTTCTCTGCCGCCCAATTACCATACAAGATGTTCATTATCAGAGTGNCAAGTAACTTCTATTTAGTTATCTGGTCTTTGTTTTATTCGGTTTATCTTGGTTCTTTCACTAACTGTTCCTTATAGATGTTTCTCAAGAGCTTTGAGGAAGGTTTCCAAACGCAGCATACTCAGAATCACAGAAGAATCTATATGTGCAATAGGACGTAAAATGGCTTCAAAAGTAGACACATGACATGGTGACAATTGTAAGTGAACATGAGCTGGGAAATTCAGGAAGGGTTTTAATGTACACTACTAAGTATATTTAATGAACTCTCATACCTTCTATTCTCCGTCTTCATTGGTTTCTGCAAACCATCTCCTGTTGGCCAACAGGAGATGGTTTGCAGAAACCAATGAAGACGGAGAATAGAAGGTATGAGAGTTCATTAAATATACTTAGTAGTGTACATTAAAACCCTTCCTGAATTTCCCAGCTCATGTTCACTTACAATTGTCACCATGTCATGTGTCTACTTTTGAAGCCATTTTACGTCCTATTGCACATATAGATTCTTCTGTGATTCTGAGTATGCTGCGTTTGGAAACCTTCCTCAAAGCTCTTGAGAAACATCTATAAGGAACAGTTAGTGAAATAACCAAGATAAACCGTATAAAACAAAGACCAGATAACTAAATAGAAGTTACTTGTAATAACCATTATAACAGGAACAGATTAGTGTTAAAGTCACAGCTTATGAGAGAGAGAGTAGGCTTATATCATTTTAAGGAATAAAAAACACTTTAAACTTTTAAATAAAAGAAAATTAATATTTTTAAATTTATTTTCCGACAAGCATTGCAAAATTGTTGCTAAAATAATCATAAAGTGAACTGAAAACAAAAATCGTAGCAAGCTCATTAAAAAAATAAATTTTTAATACAATTTCATAAAATTAACAAAATGATCAAATTCCATATTTCTCCAGGTGGATAAGAAATTATGTTAACCCTTTTTATGATCAAAATAAAATCTTGTCTATTTTGACCAATAAGAAATAATTCTTAAAGCTTAAAAATTTCAATTATGGAAATTTGCATGGTTTTTAAATTTTTGATAGTACCCAATAGATCATTTGATTCATATCGTTTATATAATTGATTAAAATATAAACTCCCGTCGTGGAAGTTCCAAAGATCAAGCTTGAGTAATAAATACATTCTTCAAATCTTTCTAAGATGCAATATTCTAGGATTTATAATCCCAAGAGTATTGCATTTTTATTTTGTGTACTAACATAATTTTAGTCCTCTATATAATATACTTATAATTCTAAAAACAAAGAAAAAAACCACGTACTCAAATATAACTCAATGAGTCTAATTCAAGGAACTGCGTGAACTGATGATTATTTGCATTTTAACTTTAGATCTCATCAATTCTTCATACTCATCTCTTATCAATAAATACATTTTTTTTTTAGTTTCACTGCTCCTAACTGAATAGTATACCTCCCCCCCCCCTCAAAAATTTCAGGCCTCCTCCGGGACAATATGGATTTCAGAGGAAGATTGTCTCCTACTAAGGTTAACATTCAGTTAATTGGTTAACATGATTCACATAACACAAACTAAGCCAATGTTTTAGTTAACCAAAAGTGGAAGACTCTCTCTCTCTCTCTCTCTCTCCATCACTCCTATGTCTCTGAATAAGGCCTCAAATTTAAAACGAAACGTTGGCGATAGTAAATTCATTATTTTTTTTTTTTACAAATTAAATTTGATTTATTGAAATCCAATAAAGGTGAATCCATATAAAGGCGAATTCCCGACTAGTCCTTCCTCATACTAGATTATTTCCTTTATCAATAGAAAAAAAATCTGTGCTGAGTTTTATTGCTTTAAACTAAATATTACATCCAATACTCTTCTTTACTCAGACAAGACATTTTAAGTAACCCCCAATCCTATTTGTTTGATTTTTGCTCATTAACAAACTTAACTATTCTAATTACAATTAAAAACTAGTTGCAGAATTCAGAAGAACTATAACCAGAGGTCTGTAGAGTGTTAATAAACACATCACACACACACACACATATGTATTAATTAATTAGAAGTGGGGAATTACCTGGAACCCAAATTGATATTTAAAAGTTCAGAAGCTACAATTCTTTTTTTAAAGTAGAAATATGTCAAGCAGAATGGTTGAGTTCGTTATTGAACGATAATAGACCAATAAAAGTGTTATTACATTACTTGTTCTTAGGTTTCAAAAGTGACATGCCAAACTTTATAAAGAAAAACTTCAACTGTTTCCTGTAAAGATTCCACATACACAGTGAATGTGTGTGCGTGTGTGGTGAAATCTTTATATATACATATTGATAAAAAGTAACTTCAATCGTGAGGGATCGAAATCCTCACTTTTCCCTCCAACAAAATATTGAAAAGAGAACGAAAAAATGAAGAATGCCAAAGCTAAGTACTTGCCTCGCAAAAAGTATTTTCAGCTCTAACCTGGGAGTAGTTGAATAAAATTAAAGATTCAAGGAAACGGCTTACATATGGGTAGAAGAATAGTTTCTTATCGGAAAATTATATCTCTCGGGGAACAAGGGTTATATATTCAGTCTATTGAATAATGTAGAGCAGGGCAAAAGGCGAACGAATGATAATAAATCAGGCTCGGAGGAGAAGTGGGGGGAAATATATGTCAGAATGAATTGTTTCCGAAGAAAACTCGGCTAAGGAGAGATTTTCTTCTTGAATAGTGCCTAGTGCAATATGTGCATTGTTGGGAATGTTAGTGGACTACGAGGCAGTCATTGCTAGTCCGAAGGAGCTGAATAAAGTATGCAACTTGATCAGCTTCTTCCTTGATCGATATTTGTATTTGTACTGTCATTTAGAATTAAAACAGAACATATTGTGTAAAATTTGATAAAAATATTATGCTCTGGGTTACAAATATTTAGCAGTTAGTTGGGCTTAAACAATATCTATAAATGCTAAATCTGAAAATGTCAATCAAATTTGCTGTTTTATAACCTCTTTAAAGTAGAGTAAGCATTGCGGGGATTCGTATTAACCCCTTCTTGATTTTTTTGGTAAAAATTTAATATTTTTCAACAATTATTTAAATAAATACAAATAAGTAAGTTTGGAAAGTAAAGAAGTCCAGGCTAACACGTCCCTCTTGAAGGACATTACTTTTTATTCGCAATTTTAAAGCAACACACTGAATTTTGCTGTTATATTAATTGAATACAAAATAATTTTGATATAAAATATATTTATTATGTTAAGTTCCATCCCGGTTATAAATATTCCCATTCTAGCTCTTTTGAGAATTAAAATCTAACTTAAGTTTGTAATTGAAAACTATGCTTTC
Organism: Oncopeltus fasciatus; assembly: GCA_000696205.2. Taxonomy (NCBI): domain Eukaryota; kingdom Metazoa; phylum Arthropoda; class Insecta; order Hemiptera; family Lygaeidae; genus Oncopeltus; species Oncopeltus fasciatus. The sequence goes on along the minus strand of KZ808648.1, from coordinate 74,945 downwards.
AGTAGTCCGATTTTACATGTTTAAAATAATTTATTTGAGTTTTGTATTAGACAGCTCTCAAGTTAATTGCCTCATAGAGCGTTAATTTGAAATTTAGGAATTCAAAGAAAAATCACAAAATAATAATTCAACTTTAATAGCTAACTTCTAAATTTGTACAGTAATTTTTCTCAAATATGTTTTTACTTAGTATTTATCTTTTGTATATCTAATTTTTTTTATTTATCGAACTTGGTGTCACAGATAGACCCGGACTCCTAGGTGAGATTTTTCTGTCAACTCAACAGGCTGTTTCTAGACGGATTTATACATAAACATAAGAGTCCAACTGCGTGCAGAAAGACAAAAAAAAAAGCTTTATTATCAAATTTGGATCCCTATTAAAAAAATTGCAGACGCAAGAGCACATCAGATGCATACAAACTAATAGAGTGAGATAAGTGAAGAATTGCAGAAATATTTCACAAAAGATATCAACGTGAATATCTGCCGCTGAAGGAAACTGCTAAAAGTAACGAATAGAATTTGGGCAAACTACCATGTGTGTGCGTGTTTATCTATGTGTGTATATATATATATATATATATATATATATATATGTGTGTGTGTGTGTGTTTTATATTTATATTGAGGGTTTGCTCTAAACTAAGGGATTTTANATATTCAAAAAATTATAAAATAATAAAAATAAAATGATTCTCCTTAGAATCAGACGAAGTCAGTATGTCCAATTCTTTGGTTTCAAGTAATTCATTTCATTCTTCTCTTCAATGATAAATAATTATCATTCATTAGATATTAGCCAAGTCCTTGTTAAGGAAGATATTTAATTAAATGGGCTTAATAGATATAAGATGTCATTTACTCTTATTTATGTGTATCTAAATGAAACTTGGAAAATCTATTTAGTTGACGCAGCTCCTGTTTGACAGACTATTATCAAAAGTATTTTGAGATTGAATTCGACAAATATAACGGCTGCCGCATCAAATTATTAATATAGAATTAAGACTTATGCTTTTAATACCAGCCTCGGCAACCAAAGAACTAAATATTGTCCCCTGTGAAACACTCACAGACACACAAATTGACACATAAGTATATGTATGTGAGGGTATATATGGGTATATACATATTTATTATCGACTATAATTTATTAATAATAATTTTTTATTTTCAGTTAATAAAGAAAATGTCGAGAAAAATTTACAATATCTATCATGGAATATATCCAATATATTCAATAACTATATTCATATGGGATTTTAAATTTACATTAATAGCAATAAAGTGTGGCTATTTGTTTATAACCCCTCCCTCTACGGCCCAAGGGGTTGGTTGCAGGGAAAGGAAAAAAAATATCGAAACTTTACATGTAGCTTTAAAATAATTATTTACAGAATTTATGAAAGAGATATAAGATAAAGAAAGAAGACTTAAACAGAAAACAGCATAATGAGGAACTGGGTTTAATATGATATCCGATACTTGATTAAAATAATGAACTTTTTAATTAAAGTTTTAATTAATTATTTCAGGGGTCGTAAGTTCCCTTGATAGGCAGAGAAACTCGTACGAAGTTTTACAATAATTATTCAGCAATATTTCGCATAAACTATTAAAAATCGATTAATTAGAAGTGAAGATTGAAAATTCAAAACTCAGTTATCAAGATATTAAAAAAGTATTTTTATTTGAAATATATGAATTTTGGCAGTGAAAATACTTATTTGAATATATTATGAATTTGTATCCTTAGGAGAGAGAGTTAACTTCAAGCTAGGAAATTAATTAAATAATTTTCATAAGCTCTATCAATTGTAATGTTTATTCAAACGTGACATTTTAGTCATTCAAAATGGCATTTTTAAAGTACCAGTTTGCTAACATTAACAAATTGCAAATTAATAAATGTAATAAATGCCAAATATAAACACTTTAATAAAATATATTTTCGAAATTATAAAAATAAAAACTGGGAATTGGTACTTACCTGAAAACTAACATTATTAGTTGTTATTGCTGTTAAAGCACAACAAATTTGTCATTCAAAAATATTAGATTCTCATTCAGAGAAGCCCTTCCATGGGGACTTTAACACGCTGAATGGTTTTTTTTCTTTCTTTTTTTTCTAAAAGAGTACGAGAAAATATAGGGGTAGTTTTACCTCTTCAATAAAATTTAAAAAAATAAATTGTCACCAGTTAAAAACTTTTCCTCTAGGGTCTCATATGAAACGGACCTGAATAAAGGCAAAATATACTTTTAAGGAAGAAAAAAATAGTACTGATGACTGGAGCGAAGCCAAGATCTCCGAGGAGAAATTGACGAGGCAGAACAGTCGTTTGGCGTGAGGTCATGGTCAGTTTGACGCGTGCCGGCTGGTCCCCGGGAAACTTTATGGATAAATCCCTGTCAAATACTGCCGCAGCCACAGTCTATCGCTGCTGACCACAGGGCACACTAATGGGACTCTGGAAGCGACACAATGGGAGGATCCGCGGACACACTGCACCTGGGCTAGCCTCACCTGGGCGTTCTGGTGTCACGCCCAATTTGGTCCCTCCGCATCGGCTGGTTCTGCTCCGTCGTGAAATCGGGCGCCTCCGGTGTTTCAATTGGTGACGTGAGATATTGCACTTCTTGCTTCAGGATCCTGCCACGGCCCTGCGGTTACTGAAAACTTTGTGGGACAGCGGTTACTTAATTTAACAAATGTTTGGAACTTTTAAGGTAACCATAAAATTAGATTATATTGCGCTAATTATTTAAAAAAAAATTACTTATTATATTAAAATTTATTATGATATTACACTGTAGTCATACTAGATTTGGATGGCACTGTTAGAGACTAGGGAAGTAGGCGAGAGGACCAGACCTGTGCGGAAAGGGGACAATTAAAGTATGTCAGATATTGCCTCCGTCTTGGAAGGGAAGTTCGAATACTGAGAAATCCCGAGGAGAATCTTCCAGACTCGCCTCGTCACGTCCACGAAGTTATATAAGCAGCCTTATATGACTCTCTAGCTGCTCCCCGAGTCCGTGATAAGGTAGCCTCCGTCTTTGGAAGTTTCCGTGGCAGATCGCGTGTTCAGGGCCCTTTCAAGCTCTGGTTTCCCACTTATTCGCAGCTCTGGACTAGAAGCACATTCACATACCTTCTTCTTTGGTACCGAGTGGCACTGACATCACTGGCATCCTAGAAAACGGTTCCTCTTCACAGTCAGCTCCCAAGCTCTGAGTAACATACTCTATGTATGAGCGTAAAAAATGAAGCTTTATACCCATCTTGCACCTTTTAACTTTATGCACTGTCATCGTTGGATACTCGATGGATTTCTAATCGGGACCTTAAGTTCATTTCTTCTCAATCATAGTAGTAATTTTTTGCAAGAGTGGGTCGTGTAATAGTTTCTATTATGTTAGTGTTGTGACCAGTAAAAATTTTTTCCTTTGTAGTTAAAACAAAACAAACAACCGCTTCACTAAAAAAGATTAGACATTAATGTTTGGCTCTCTTCTTGGTTTTAGGAAGTTAATAAATATTAAAAAAATGAATATAATCTAGTGCAATTTAATTATTATGTTCCTGCGTTTTCATCTCATTCGGAGTTTCAGACTTGCCAACAATCCAAATCATCTAATTAAAAAAAAATTTAATAGTTTTTCTTTCAATTTTACACTATAATTAGAAGTTATGAATATTACATACTACAGGTTCACCTGTAATAATTTAACTCTATAGGTGTTGCTAATGAGATAGTGCAGGGTTTTATAATATTGGCCTTTTGTAGTTAATTTTTTTTCATTTTTACTTTCCTGACCCATTTTCCTCGAGCTAAGGAGCAGTATGAGTTCATAAATATGACTCTGAGTTTATCAGGCTGTGATGGAGTATGAACTTAGACAAATAAATCATTTTTGTATGTTATTTGTAATAATGTAATATCAGCTATTCCCTTGATCTGTTCTCAATGAAACAAAAATTAATTTACATAATGGAATTTTGCAAAGAAGTTTATATCAGTCTTCTTACTTTTTAAATGCATGTTTTTCTAATAATGGGCATATAAACTAGTTTAATTTATAAGTTTAACTAATAAAAAGGAGACATATTATAAATAACCATCTTTATCTCAATTGCTTGTAAAAATCAAAGTGCAATCTTTATTAAAAATTGTCATCAATTAAACTTCCAACGTGGATAAGGTAATCCAGAATATGCCCTAGTTATTAAATATTTTATAAGAGATATATCAAAGCTTGATTTTATTAGTTTATTATATTCCGATCACGTTGTCCTATTCATCTAACATCCACTGAACACGTGTTTATCTTCCTCTCTTTTCTCTGGATATCGTTCACAGGCAAGCGAGGCGAGTGGGGAATATGAAGTGTGATAGGACTCGTTTGTACCCTTAGTTAGTTTGTATTTGGTACCCTGTTATTTGGAGCATGTGACCATCCCCTGTCTGTGAGGCGAGCGGCGGGTGGTCGGACCACCGTGTCCACAGAGCAGGGGCGTTGTAGAACTCCAAGAATTATACCTCTCTGGCAGGCTATAAGACCTACACTCTCCTTTTTTTTTTTTTTTTTTCTATTATTCTTTTATTGGTTTCGGTGACGCCCTTTTAGGTGAGCTATCCTTACATTTCATCCTCATTATTATCACGCATATTTCTCTCCCTTTTGCAAACCAAAGTCTCCACTGTTTACTTGCTAATCCAATTTTAGTACGTATACCGCCGAAGCAAATGCAAATGAGAGTCATTCGTTATTGTTTCTTTAAATCACTTCTATAACTGCTGGATCATTGATCTGTAATTTTCCAATTAGATCAAATACTTCATTCCAAATAACTTTCTAAAAGTAATTAGCAATAAGGAATCTAATTCACCCAGCATTATCAAAAATTACAAACTGTAAATTGCTTCTAGAAACTATAAAGTAATAAATTTCATGGCTACATTACATAACTCTCCCTTCCCCAATCTTGGAGGAATTAAATTTATCTTCAAAAGAACGAGAGGTTTTTTTTTTTTATTGACATAGGGGAAATAGGTTAGTTCACAAAGCACTAGATATAAGTAATCTTCATTTTCTCAATATATAAAGTGGGGTCCTCTTCAAGAATTTTTCAGTAGAAAACCCAAAGGTACTTGTATAGTAGAAGAGGAAAAACTATTCGAAGAAATTAAAGCTCATTTAAATAAATAATATTTTATTTAAGATTTTTTAAAGATTTTTTAAATAAAATATTATTATCTGCGGCTATTCTAGACATCTATGACTCTGGACGAGCTACTATTTCTCGATAAAGGCTTGCCCAGGGCTGGACTTAAAGCCACAGTGACAAAATTGACATAAGTACACTCTTGGTTACTTCCAAATGACATAATGTGTCAATGCGCTTAACTTATGACCAGCTAGCACAGAAAGGGTTGTAATACAGTTATATAAAATATAATCTTCACTATAGTCAATAAATTTATTTTGAGTAGGATTTCACAACTAGGGCGGTTTTGTTATTTGGAAGAAACCTAGGATGGCGCTGAAAAAGAAATAAAATTTTACAGAACGCGGGGTGTTCCAGAAGATAGTGTGTGCTTGGGCCAATTCTATTCATCCTACACTCCTCTGATATCCTTACCCATCCAAGTATTCTCATAGCTCAATTTTCTGATGATATGGATATTCTAATTTTTTAAATTATCCTACTAAATCTCAAAACTTTCTTGTAAATGTCTAGTAATGGCTCTGTAAATGGAGAATTAAAATAAAAATTGTGCAAGTTAATAAATATCTGAAGTTCTTAACTTTACAGAACTCACTAACGGAAGTCTTATTTATTTCAACGAGACTAAATTTATCATATACCATCGAAATGATAAGCGTACTGTTTTCTGTACATTTTTGAAATTACAATATTAGAAAATTCAACAAAATTTATAAAATATCATATTCAAAAATTCTCATTTTTACAGTGAGCTAAGTTAATTTTGGAAAGAAGACACCAATTCCTCACTATATTTTCCAGGGAGATTTATTTTCGGGATGGACTATCCCACCATCTGTGCTGACACCTTGGCATTACACAGCTTGAGAGGACGTATACGGCTCATTCAAAGAGAGTCATTGATATGCCGCAAAATTCTCTCCGCCACTGTCAAAAATAAAATGTGATACATTAGGCCCACACTCGAAAAAAAGACAAAAACAACTCAATGCCAAAAGATATTAATGGATTTCTAAAATTAACGATGAAAGTATTTTGGGTTCCCCAACTTTGTGTTTTATCACGTAGCTCGGTGAAACTCATACAAAATTACACATCTTTTGGCTGAGTCAGGTCTTAGCTAATAGTATTATCATTTATCATGTTTCCTAGATAAAGAAAAAAATTCTGTATTTATTACTAGTAGTAAAGTAAACTAATAATTCATAAAGCCGTTAAAAAGAAAAAGGCAATTATTTTTATCTAATTTAGCAAATATCCTATTCTTAAAAAAAAATTAACGACTGATTTCAAAATCGTCATTGATGCCGCAAATTCAATGAGTTATAGTTAAGCTTCAGCTAAAGATGTAGTTAAGGTTTAGCTGAAGTGGATAAATTCTCTCCATCACTATAAAAAATTATAAGTAATACATTAGACACACACACACACTCACACACACACACACACACACACACACACACACTCACACAAAGACAAAAACAACTTAATTTCAAGCGGTATTAATGGAGTCTGGAGCATTTAAAGCCTTATGTGATTAAATACTACTCTGTCGAGACAAATTATATGTAATTTTGTTTCAAATTTAATTTCATGTTGCAACTATAAGTAAACTGATTTGATTAATATAGCCTCATTGAAATGAACACACTGTAAAGAATTAAGGTTTTCCTCTTTTTAAAACTATTAATATGCTTGGCAATCAAAACTTTCTTTTTTGATCTCCTGATCTAATTTCGCAGTATGAAACAATAAACACTTGATTGGTGCGCGATGTATAAAAATAAAATTAAAAATAAACACTAGACAAATTCCAGTTATGAAAATCGAGATTCACTAAAAAGTAAGGAAGGAGAGTTGGCATTTATTCAAATGGATAGTTTTGTTTTACCATAGATATTGTTATTAGATGTTTTTTGTTGGAGTTCGGTGAAGGTAAATCCAAAAAGTACAAATTTAAAAAATATGTATTTTTTAAGTTATCTGTCAACGTTTCGGCTTACATTGTAAGCCATTTTCAGGGCTATCATGACGGCGAGAAGGGACGTCGTGTTATCAAGATCCCATTTTCATGACTTGCCAGGATATTATAATAATATTACTGTCATTCAACAATCTTACCAAATCAGATGTGCAGATAGAGATATACTACGAGAAATACTGGAAAAAATGAAAACAAATAAAATGACGAATCTTGCAAGGGTTATTTTCATTTCGATTTTCAAATGACTTCTCAAAAATGAGGTTGAAATGGTGAAAAACATCCGAAACGTCCCTACAGAGAAAAGTGTGACGTATGAAATGTATAGATAGCTGTCGATGATATTTTATCGAAATGATTAATACCCTTTTTCTGTTTTACGTAAATGAAGACTATTTAAATAAAATAAAATAATTTTTTCCTCATTGAAAAATGATCTACAATTTTAAATTATGTATAATTAAAATAATCAAAGAATATAGGTAGAAAATACTTAATTTATGTATGATAGCATGCATCACAGCTCTTAAAAAGTAATCTTTTTTATTAAAATTTTAAAATTTCTATAATTTAATCTTCTTTAAGATCATTTTATATTTATCCAAACAAAATTTAAATCATTAATTAAAATGATTAAAACAAAGAGCTTTAATAAAAGCTAAATTTAACAATGGCAAATGGCCAATTAGTCTAACAGAGATAGGGAGATATGTTAAATGTATATTTCATTTCCCCATCAAATCATTTTTACCCTTCTGTTTCAAGTGGTGTACTTCTCATGAAGTGATGGATCCATTATTTATCCAGGTGAAACTAATCATAGTACACCCTATAAATAAAAAGCTTATTAACAGCATAGACTAATATTTATTTCATTAGCAAAACATGGAATCAGTCCCTAAAGATAGATAGGACTTTTGGTGGCTTTTGTTTTTGACATTGCAATCCTGGTATAGCATTTTTCGTTGTCAAAGTAGAAAGTTAAAAAATAAAATTCTTATGTTACTCTAGTAATTTTATGCCGATTGACACAAATATTCACAAACTATTAATAACTAATCTTATTTGTCATTATGTAATACATAGATAACAGTAATTTTATTCATAAAATCACACTAGACCATACGATAGGAAAAAAATATAAAAGAATACAATATAACTATTATATATAAAAATAATATATAATAAACGAGGATGAAATTCTAAATTATACATGAATATTATTCGTTATTGAGTGACCTTACCACGCTTCTTCAGCCTAATAAAGAAAGACTTAACAAACTTCATTTTTTTTTTTTTTAGACAGTGAAAGAAGGATAAAATCCAATAAGGCCATATCACTAGCAAGTTTTGGTGAGAGACAATATCATCTGTCCTATACAATACGGGGGGAAGTTTTTGTAACAATAAGATGCTTAAATAAGTTTTGCCTTAAAGGTAATTCATATACAAAATGGAGCCTCTTCAGGCTGGCAAAGTAAGAGACGGGAAAATAAAAGAAGCCGACCCTGGGAGACACATAAATTTTCATTAAGTGGAAATATTTTTCATCCCCAGTTTGAAGAGCAACTACGAAGAAGTGGAAGAGACACGGGCAAACTTTTGTAGAGAAAAGAGGTGCTTCCACGAGTCGATCAAGTTGTTTTGACCTCCCCCCCACCCCCCTCCCACCCCTTGAGGATTGAGAGAACTAGCGTGTGGATGCACACAACTTTCTAAGCCAGTCTCCATGGAGCTCGCGCTGCCCGACGGGGACAGGACCGAGATAAAATCGCTCTTTAAACCGTCTCATTAGACGATCCGAATTCCATTTATTGACCTGTCAAACTCGATCCGGCATAATCGATATAAGCTTATATCGACTATGAGGTCCCGGGCGACCTTATTAACGTTAATAACAGAAATGATTACGGGCTGATGGTCCACTCACTTTCTCCCTCTCCCCTTTGCCAATCTGACATTTTGGTTAGTCACTAATCACATTTAGCCTGCGGCACTGATATTACAAACTTTTACATAGTTGAGTGATATTCCACTAATAGTATTTTTTTTTTTAAATAAGGAACACTAAAGACATTAATCATTTCTAAATTTGACTAGCAAAATTTTAGAAATTTTTCTCAACAAACAAATAGAAAAAGAATGTCACATATCATTTTATAATCATTTCTAATTTATACAACAAACGACATGGATGGCAATGAATGGAAAACCATTTCTTTGTCTTCGAATTTTCATTTTAAGTTTATAACTGAAAATACATGTTTAGCTTTTTTACAGCATACCCACAGAGTGATTAGACAAAATAGAATTGTAAGACAACTCTATTTGATATAAATCAGTCATAAAATTCCGTCAGACTTGTAGAGGATTTCAATTAACTCCTCCCTGGCTGTATGCAAGCCTCAGTGCCGTTACCTCACGATTTATCATTAATTTGTGTGTGTGTGTTCTAGCATCTATTTCAAACACTTAGGGTCATGGGGAGAGGGGATATCTACATATTCTAAGCATCCATGGCTGAGCAAAAGCTTTAATTTATAGACAAAAGCTTACCCTAGGTGGGATTTTGAATCCGCAGTGTCAGGATCCCCTGAGCAACTCCGTTGAACCTCAAATGAAACTCCCTGTCGAATGCTTTGCTTCGTCAAAAGCCTGAAATCTAGGCTCGTCAGTCCGAGTGACCCAGCATTAATAGGAGATAAATGATCTAGAAGAAGAAATGGGGACCGATTTGATCTCCAATAAGGGGAAGGGATAAGTCATAACTACCGACTAACGCTAAACACAAGAGCGGTGGCGATATGTTCGGGGGGTAGACATGTTAGAGGCCAGGAAGAGCGGAAGAAACATGACTACGCAGGCGGAGAAGGAGCTGGAGATCTTCTAGAAAACATTGATTAATCTGTAGATGAGCGTCAGAATGTAAACATGGACAAATCGTCCCGGCTACACGTTCGTAAACAAGGGGAAAAGAGTGCTGCGATGAATAAAGAGACGATTTGTTTTGTCGCTGGAGCTGGATGATTGATGGTGAAGCAACGAGTCAGTATTATTTCTTTCAGGAGACTTTGGGGAAGAAGATACAAGTTAATATTAAGGGAGGGATAGATCCCTCTGCCACAATGCCTTCTTGGACGTCTGTTTCTCACTCTCACTCCCTCGCTCCAAGCCCTTGTGAAAGAGCAGTCATTTCTTAATGCCTCGAATTTATTCTTTATCAGTATGATTCATTACTGGACTGAAGAATATTTGTTTACGCTCACTTACTAGCATTAATGGCTGCTAAAGATTGTAAATTTTCTCATGTTTATTTTCTAAATACCCCGAATACTTATACAGGGCAACAAAAACATTTATTAAATTTTATTTTATTTACATAAATATTATTTAACATTTTCATATTTTCTCTGGTAAAATATATTAAGTTCAATTTGATTTGTGAGATCTCTACAGATTATATTGGAAGGCCATGGAATTCTGTATACGAGTTTATAACTAATCTGAGATGTTTGTTCGTTGAGATATCAAGAAAAAAAACCATCATTTGTAAATGCTTATGCCATGTTTCATGAAACTAGATATAAATAGTTAATGCCATTGTTTTTTTATATAATTTAATATTTTTATT
>KZ808648.1:52056-63913 GCA_000696205.2 Oncopeltus fasciatus | reverse complement strand
AATGCAATTCAACATGGATTTATTTATTTATAATTAATAAATGTATAGGAGCTAAACAGCAAAATATAACTATAAAGAGTGGGAGTAAATAAATAAAAAAGTAAATAAATGGAGGAAAGTTCAAGAACAAATATGCATTAACTGCGATACTGAGTTCCTGTTTGATGGACACTTAGAATGCATTCAAAAGCGTCTTGCCAATTTTATGTGAAATCCACCACACATTACCTTACATTACAATTACAATTACCTTACATTAGAGTACCACAGTCCTACTTATTTTGCCTGGGCATGGATACAAAATTATTCAGTATTGATAAAAAAAATAATAAATAATAATATAATATTTAAGTAATGTAATAAAAGGTTTATATAATATGTGATAATATAAATTATATATATTTTGCATATAGTTCAGTAACATATAATATATAATATAAAAACCTTATATATTTCAATATAATGAATTTCAGTAAGATGAAAAATAACTTAAATCGTTTTTGTTTAAATTAATTGTAGTACAACTATCATTATTGGATATAAAATAAAATATATTACTTTTAACCCAGGAATGCTAAAAATAGATGTAGGACCAGCAAAACTGCAAACTATTGTGCATAACATTTATTCGATCACTATTACAATTTAGACAGTCTAGCTAGAGAATTCAGAACATAAGCAAATAATCATCATGATAATTTCAATTTCATGAAACATTTATCTTAGAAAATTAATTGCACAAAAACTAAAATAAAATAAAATACACAATATTGTAGCAGAAACAAAATTTATAATAAAAGAGTACTAATAAATAAACTGTTATGAATTATCATTAAGCTGGTTGGTAAACTGTTATAAAATACATAATAGATACTAAAAATAAAAACGTTTTGGTAGAAATTAAGGAATATTTAAAAAAAAAAAAAATCTACACATTAAGGCCAAATTAACTCACAATACTCTGCCACTTTTGAATTGTTTATAAATTTTAACATCACTATTCACTATACTAAATACAATACTGATGAATTAATGGACGTTGTAAAGGAACCTATTGGCGAATAACAATAACTAATAACTTATTGGCTAAAAGTTGTCCAATAACATGCATATCGGCAGATCGAGGAAATTCAGAAACCCCTATGCTTAATGGTTTTTCTTAAGAACGGCATGGGGTGTACTGAGCCAAGGCGAACCATAAGCTAAATTTGAGGTAGAGGTGTGGCAAATGATGCAGAATGTAACAGGCTCCTTCTGTAGGCGACGCATCTTCCATCACCGGCGAGGAGGACAAAGCCCTTTGAAGGATATTCAAAGGGAGAGACTAGTCCCAGGATTTCGCCGAGGGGCGAATGGGGTCGAGGGCGGATGGTGGGGGTAGACCTCAATGCCGGGGAGTGAATCCTCCTTCGCCAGTCTTTTTCCTCCCCAACATGTAGTAGAGGGCAGGGGAAGTTACTTCGGAAGCCATAGTATTCTTCTTTGCAAAAGTTTGATTCTACATCTTATTTATTTTACAATCCATTACTTTAAAATAAATACATACATTATTTTGGTATTGTTTAAAGTAATATTATATAATATATTTATTTTTTCTGATAAAGAATGAAGTCATAACCTCCGTCGTACTTGTAAAGGACGTCAACTCCTCCCTGGCTGTATGTCAAGTCTCAGTGCCGTTACCTCACACGATATGAAAACTCCCTGTGCCTCTGTAGGTGTCATGAACTTCCACGGATTTAAGCTTAATTCTTTTAGGGAGTTTTTAGTGCTTAATTATTTACTTTCTCAGCTGCCCTGCATTACTCCATAACTCTTATGAGAAAAATATCTTTGTGAATCTTTTTGAATTTAGTGCAATTAAGAGCATTCAGAACTTTGATGGTAAACCTCATCTAGTTAAAAAAAAATATCCTTTTGTAAATTGCCTTCACACATAGATAAAAGAATTAGCCTTTAATGGATTTCATGGCACCAAAGCATTCCAGGAAACGAAGCTGGCTAAGATGCACGTCTCACGATCTCGGTGAAATCAACTACCTCTTTCAGCTAGGAAAATATCACCCACTAAATGTATTTTGAATAAGCAGGGATCGGGTAAATGAAAGCTTAAAGATGTAAAGTCAGTATACTTAAGACTGACGATTAAAAGTATTAAAGTAGAATAATAATAATAAAAAAAAAAAAAAAAAAAAAAATTTCAAAGAGCTCTTGTCCTAATATGATTTTTTTTTTGTATCAATAATATAACTATAATAAAATGAATTATAAAAATTTGAAAAAATATCTATCTTGCATAACATTAAATTCTACAACGATGATAATAATTGATGACAATAGTATTTGAGGCAATAATGACCCTATGTGGTTGTCATGCCTTTAAATAAGAAAAAAAAAAAGAAAAAAAAAAGAAAGAAAAAAAAAGACAGACACTGGAAGGAGAGAGTAATGGCCGCAGGAGATTGGTCATATAGCAGGTTGATACATTCTTACATTCTGAATAGTGGTCAGTCCTCTCTATATTTGACTTGTGGCAGACCTTAAGAGTAAGTTTCTATTAGATATATATTCGAAGAGTATAAACAATATGCCTTCCTCCTTCAGAAATTCAGGTACTTCAGGCACATTGGTTTGGTAATTGGAAATGTCGTTGTCCTTATTATCATAGTTTTTCAATTCTTAAATTTTCTAGCCTACTGAATCAAATATAATGACAAATGTAATTTATTAACTCCTTCTATTGTTCTTTTCAATTGTATTTTCTATAGAATATAGAATATTTTTTTTTTAAATCTAACTATTTATTTTTCCCCACTTCATTAATATTTCAACTTGCTAAGTTATGAATGTGAAGATTCTGATACTGGAGAATTCCCATTCCCTCATTTGGGTGGGGCAAGAAATGTGGCGATTAAAAGCAGCATGTACTGATCCTGCAGCTGTAGCAAGTGAAATGAGGGATTTGGTGTGTAAATGGCTCTAAATGAGCCTTCTGGCTGATGTGATGGTCTCACAGATGAAGAATAGTTCTCGTTTCCATTTCTACCAGGGGGTAAAGTGCTGGTCCCTATGATGCTTTTGCTGTAGCCAGTGATATTGAAGTTTTGGTCACATTATAGCCATGGTTGGAGGTGAAGATCTCAATGATGCTAGCAGGTATGACTATGATCTAGGTGGCATAATCGTGGTCCTACTGATAGTGCCGCTGTAAAAAATAGGCAGTAAATTGGATCCTTCAATTGAGATGACACCCTCACTGATGCTAAGGAATTCTCGTCTTTAATATTTTATGATACCAATTGCAATATTGCGCGGCATGTCACCTGCACTTATTTTTTTTCAATATTATTTTTAATTTATTTTTTTTCTATGCAAATCATGTAATAAATAGTCTGAGATTTCCAATATTGGTTGATGGTGCCTCGTTTCTTTTCCGAGTTTTTCTCTTCTTTGGGCGATGATGACGAATGTATTTTATTGTCCATAAAAGATCAACTAGGGGTGGAATATGCTACTTCTGGAACCATATCATTCTTCTTTGTAAAAAATTGATTTTATAATATAATACTTATAAATAAATACATGTATTGATTGTTTTGATAGTGTTTAAAAGATAAACATTCAAAAATACTTCTTATTTTACACATGATGTCAAAAGCTCAGTAAAAAGTAACTTTACTGCCAGGTCATGTCCGGAAGAAGTATTTATGAATATTCCTAGGGACCGTGGAAGCCTACGTGAACAAGAGCAACTTTATTATTCCCTTAAATAATGTATAACATATTAAAGCCTAAAATAACAATTTATGAGATAATTCCAATTTGTTTTTTTATTTGAATTAGATCTATAAAATGTCTGTTGAATCTAAAGAGGATTCTATTTTCATTTCCATTAGCTTGTTTAGAGCATAGAGAGTTATTAAGAGCACTAAATATTACAATTAAACAAAAAAAACGTATGTTTTCTATTGCCAAATGATTGCCAGTTGATTTCCACGCAGTTAAATAATGAGGCTCACACCAAACAGTTTAATACTCTATTAATGAGCGTTTTCTCTTCTTAGTAAACTTAAAATATGTGTTGTAGGTCTGCCTATCAAAGATGGTGAAGGGGCGAGCCACTTAACCGTCAAAGCCCCTAATCCTGGGAGATAATGACTAGCTCCACTCCCCGCCTACCAATGACTACAAATTGTCGGTATTACATGACTACTTAGGGTTCCGTCTCAAAGAGGGCTGTAATTCCACAGGACCGACTACTTAGTCCACTTTTAATGTGTGGCATCTAGACGCCCTTTCAGCCCTATCAGTCTTCTTGTCAGAGTCTTACAAGTTCTTAAGGTTGTTTCTTGACATCAAAAGTATTTATCTGTTGGCATAAGGTTTGATATAACAAGAGTTGTTTGGTTGTATTTATTTTACAGTAACTACAAGATTCAAGGATAATATCAGTTCAAGGTATCAAGATAAACGTCACTGCTCTTGAAATAATTTTAACAAACTTTTTGTTATTTATTTATTTATTTTTTGTAAGATCTTCTAAAATCAAATATAACTCTGCTGAAAAGCGATAAGAGCCTGCCCAAAGACATATTCATAATTGGGCAGTAACCTGTAGATAGCCCCTCCCTCCGATACCTTCATTAGTTGAAAGGGAGGCAAATTTAAAATTAAAAAGATTCAGAATGTAACATGTAGGGTTGAAGGCTTCTCAACCGGGAGGTTCATCATTGCTCAACTCATCCCTCTCATACTCTTGTCTATAACAACCTTCAACAAAACAAGGGAAATCTGTTTGGTTTACTCTGCTTTTACAGGACGGACCATTAGGAAAACTAAGGAAGTTCCTTGGGGGGGAATCCGTTTCCTCACAGATGCCTCTCTATGCACTGAGTTGTACAGACAGGACCGAAATTCTTCCACTTTCCCATTCACAGGCTCTCTGCAAGTCCAGGGTGTTAAATAACCAAAAGTGTATATACCTTCCCGATGAAAATGTATTTCATTTACGTATTCTTGACTGTTAACTTATGCAACTTAAAGTTATAGTTATGGAAATAGATTTAAACTCATAACTGTTAAAACAAGTCTATATTTTATTGCTCGGGTGATGAATCTGATAATTTATTTTCCATTATTTTTTTTTTATTACCTTCTAAATAATTTGTTAATTGACCTGTCACTGATACTAAAATGAAATGGGAGTCTCAAAAAATCAATCCGTATCTCTAAGTGAGTTATATGGAAAAGGGAATCGAATATGTAAGGAGGAGTTGACAGGACGGGGGCGAGTTAGAAATTAACTCATTTGCTCCGGTGGTTGGAGAGCAATCATGGCGGCGAGATGGATTGGAGTTGGTGCTGACCGCAGCCCCCGCAGTAGTCCTCCTGGGTCCCGCCTTATAGATGTTTAGGATTGACTACATACATTATTGAAACTTAACACATTAAGTTAGCAAATAATTAACTAATTATCATCTATATCTTGTTGCTATATATTACAATTACTTTATTTATTAAGATACTGGTTTACTAATATCACAGGCAAGTATTATTCCCAATAATGTCATTAAAGGTTATTTTTTTAAAAATATCCTTAAAAACTGCATTCTGCATGAATGCTTCGCTTTTCTTTAGGGCCTTTCCTTTATGTTTATGGGTTCCAATAAGAAGTTGATATTTTTTCAATTCCTCGAAGGGGATAATGCGAGATATTAGCTGGCACGTTTAAATAAATTCTAATATTTTCTCAAACCTATGACTTGTTAATTGGTATATCAGTTAACTGACCCTTTGAAGGATTGTGAAGAAGGATGGTTCATAACACGTTCGGCGCTAAATCTAGACCAGGAAGGTTGACCATGTGCCTACTATGGTATCCTGAAAGTATTTCTGCTCTTGCAGAGTATCTCTGAGAGCTGTTCTGCGATTGATCACTAACATTAAGAACGTCCTGTTCCTCTTGAATCTTCTTTGTAATGTAATCTCATACTTAACTGCTGCACTTGATTTATTTCCTCTATTTGCTGTTCCGTCAGTTTAACTTTCCGTTCTTGTTTCCTTGTTACCAGTTTTGTTCTTTAGTAAGGTTTTTGTTATCCTCAGTATAAAGCACATTAAAAAAAAAAAATTCTGGATATGTTTTCTATAACTACACATTATACTTTAAATGCTTTAATATAAAATGAGAATGTTCGCAGAGACTGATCGTAGTTTTTGTGAAATAATTTTCTTTTATTTCCTGCAAAATATGTATAATTTTCTATATAATAAATTGAGGTATTATGAGATTTGATTTATAAATTATGAAAGAAAAATTACTTCGCATTAGCATTAAATTAACAATGAAAGCACATGCATTTAAAAACAAGATTTATTTAAATAATTTTAATAAGATAAGAGATATGAAAGAGATTTAATAATATTTTACTAAGAGCTTGACGTGAAGAACGAATGTCAAAAACTGAGTATTTCATTATTAACATTCACGATATGTATATAGCAAATGAAAAATCTAGGCAAAAAATTTAAATTGCACTCAGATGTAGGTTAATCAATAAATTCGCAATAATCACATAATGGCTTGAGAGTGGATGTGTGAGGGAGAGTCACATAAGACTCATTAACGCACTAAATAAGAATAAATATTTTATTTTGTTGTGGTTTTTAATCCCACGTAAATTATTATTTTTTAAACAATTAATGAGAGGGAACAGAAAATAAAAAACTATCTGTCCTCGCCAGGAATCGAACCTGGAATCTTCTGTCGACAAAATAAAATCTTCGTCAGTGTGAGTTAGTAGACTAAGTAAGTAGAAAAAAGAGACAGTTTTGCATTCTTCTAAGAGTAATATTATAAGTCACTTTAGCTGCAAGTTGACGCCGAAAATATCAAATTTGATTATACAGATGTTTTGAGGCCTCTTAGTGAGTATGCCATAGTATTCTTATGGAAACAAATATGTTGTAGGCCATACTTCTTTTTATCCCATCTGTGTTCTAATTATATTATAGCAGATCCAATTTTTTTATATATTTTTTATATCAAGTACATTAAAGTTCCATTTTTGCAAGAGTGTTAAAAAAATTAAAATTAAAGAATTTAAGAAATTTTTTTTTTCCTTTCCTTCGATATCTGCAGCTGGAAGAGTGGTACATGAGCATTCAAAATAAATAAAGGTAATTTTTGCTATAATGGAAAAAAATTTTTAAGTATATAACACATTTGGTCACAATGCTATTTACCTTGTAT
Source organism: Oncopeltus fasciatus (assembly GCA_000696205.2). Lineage (NCBI taxonomy): Eukaryota > Metazoa > Arthropoda > Insecta > Hemiptera > Lygaeidae > Oncopeltus > Oncopeltus fasciatus. The sequence goes on along the minus strand of KZ808648.1, from coordinate 56,661 downwards.
TAGTTTATAAAATTTTATTTTTCATTGTCAGAAATCTACTTCATTAGTGTACAAAGAATAGATAGGATGTTCACGTAGGCTTCCACAGTCATACTATGTATGTAGAGTTTTTTCCGGGTTGGACCGTGTAAAGTTTTTGATGGTTGCCGAGCTTTCGCACATCATGTGATGGCTTCTTCAGGGCTGAATAGAGAATGAGAGCTGTCTTCAATTCAAGGGGTATTTATCTTTGTCGATGCTCTTCATCCTCTGAACAACATCCTCCCCGTACAGGTTGGTAAGATGTTCACGTAGGCTTCCACAGTCATCAGATGTATGTAAAGTTTTTTCCGGGTTGGACCGNATTGCAAGGAGGTACATAAAATAATATCCCACAAGTCTGCAATCCTATGAATAAAAAAAATGCTGCAGTTTAATTCCGTTAATGTCTGTGTATTCTAAAAATATGATAGGGAAAATATTAAATTAAATAAATAGGTAGGAAGTATAGCAGACTAAATATAAGAGCGTAACATGTTTTAGAAATTGGAATAGGTATTACTAATAACAAAAACTATCGTGACCAATTTTGTCTACATATGTACCAAGTCAGTGCACACAGACAAATAAAAACAAAATGTTTAATAATATATCTTCTTCAGAGAAAAAGTTCAGTTTAATTATGTATTTATATATTTTATGATTTCGGAAAAAAATTTAAATGTTTAATTTTTATGTGCTTCATACAAAATAGCATGCCGTAAATTTACTTGAATCAGAAGAGAATAATTTCCAGTTGAAGATCTTTTTTTTATTTATTCATATTATATTTTATTCCATTTGACTGAATGAAATGATATGAGAGTGTTCTCATTGAGCAAATATTGTTGGGCGCCTTATGGGATCCGTTCGGGTCTCGTAATCCTGGCTCTGCAGGTAAATCCCGCACTTGGCAAGCTGTTATCAAGGAATAAAAGCCTTGTCCTGAGCCATGGATGCTTAGAATGGGATAGCAGCCAGTAGATAGCACCTCCTTCCAGGACCCTAAGTGGTTGGCTAAGGAAGGCTAACACCAAAAAAAAAAAGCAAGTATTGAGGTTAAATATTCTAAGAGTATTTGCACCAGAGTAGAACTGACCGCACTCCCAGGGCCTCCAAGGGCAAATGCCGCCAAAAACCCATCTAAATGACTGAGGACGTGAGGGACGAGCCTAATGCCATGTGGGCCGTGTTGCGGGGGCGAGCACGACGCCGGATGACGAGGGCCGATATGAAGTCTTCAGGTGGCGTCGCAACTCAAACTCGTTGACATGATCGATTCTATCTGGGCGAACGTGACCAGGCCTCCGGATCGTGCCAAACCGCGTCACGGCCCCACTATATCACGTCATACACTTGCATCAGTCCCACTCTCAACCATATCCATGATAACTTTCCTAATATCGGATCGGATATGAGCGTCACCCTTCACTCATGTACATATATATATATGAGTGAAGGGTGAGCTATTCACATTGATCTAATTGTCGAGATGATTAAATCATTATCCCTTCAAAATTACGCGTATAAGTGTATGTAAGTGTGCCTGCATGTATCAGCAACTCTGGATTCCACAATAAGTAAATGGAATCACGCATTTCTGTGTCTATATAGAAACTATCGGATGGGAGGGAGGAAGAGCTTAGTAGAAAACTAAAACTTCAAGTATTTAATATATTATTGTTGTTTGTTTCGATCTTTCTTAGAAGAATCGCTTCAATTCATTCAGCGGTGTAAGAGCTCATTTCTAAGTCATGGCCCCACGGATCAGCCTTTGCCAGGTGTCTCGCCGCCGCTTTCCAATTCGGAACTCCAAGTAGCATTCGAGAGTCAAGTGCAACGCAGTCCTGCCAGCGGGGTCTAGGTGGCGACCTCTACATCTTGAAGAGTGAGAAGAATCGATCTGATGAATTAAAGACCTCTAATGAGCTAGATGATGTTCACGTCCACGTCTTCAGGAATATTCATAAAAACTTCTTCTGGGCTTGACCGTTAAGTGAAATTACTTTTTGCCAAGCTTTCACACATTTTGTGATAACCATGAGTTCATTATACTTTCATCCCTCGAGAAGCGATATGCGAAAGCTTGGTAAAAAGTAACTTTACTACATGATCAAGCCCGGAAGAGGTATTTATGAACTAAATGATGCTCTACAGACCTTTGCCTTCAGCTATGCATATTGAAGACTAACCTTAAAACTAAATTGACCGATTGCTCTTCTTAGCCACAAAAACCACTCCCATATTGTCATCAAAAATTCATTGTAGCAAAACATCACTCCAGGACATAGTTTCAGAAATACAACTACCCTAAAGATTGCTAAGCCTTTAATTTTTTTGTTCCAATTCGTAAAACAAAAATTGGGTTGTTTACGAAATGAGGCTTTCAATACCTTTGTGTCCACTCTCTCTGAAGGAGACAAATTCCTTCTCAGAAGGGGACAAATACTCCCAGATTTTATAAGAGCCTTAAACCTTCTACTCACTTGCGTCAAGCAGATGAATTCTGAGCCTATTCCGACAAAGGTAAGGCCCAAATGTTGGCATAGCACCTCGAGCAGCGATCATTTCGTCACATAAACTTTTAGACCTGTCCTAAGACTGAGAAATTTCTGGACACGCCATTACTTATGTCTTTGTCACTCATGGCAGTCACACTCTCCGAGGACAAGCATATTATCTCAAATGCTCAAGTGCGAAGCATACAGTTATAATTCCTTCTTATTTTGATAAAAGGAAATCAAACGATCTTTCAGTTTCTCCCGAGCAAAACGTTCCTCCCTCTACCCCCTCCCCACCCACACAATCAACAACTTCAGCCTTTAACGAACTAATCCAATGGTTTGCAAAAGAAGCTTGAATATCAAATTTTAATTACATTTGACAAATAGAAAAAAAAATATCCCCGAAATAATAAATTAATACATATTAAATAAAATAATTTTAAAAAGCCCGAAATAATCTATTTGTCAAAATAAGATTCGGCATTTAAGCTCCTTCCTTAAGGGATAAAATGGATTATTGTTGGAGAGAGGGATAAAGAGAGACCAAATTGAAAGATCTTTAATTTCTTCTTAAAGATGTGCGTATATATGTGCATATATTATGTACGAAATTATATCTTTAAAGAAATTTTTTAAAGCCTCATCATGGAACCAAATTTAATAACTTCATTTGCTTAAGGGAAGTCTGCTGATCAAAAAGACAGTTATTGAAAAAGACTCAACCACAATTGGGGCTAATGATAATGTAAACAAATGACGCAAAAAACAAATGACTCAGTTGGGTCGTGTACTTCAAGAGTGTGAAATTTGTTTACTATTTCCGATAGTAGAGTATATGCTAACTGATAATACTTTCTCTAACATGTTTAACTTGACACTTACAAGGAAAATAAATTTTTATCAATACATTGTTTCAGTTGAGTAGTATAAATAGTAATCTATTACTAATGCAATCCAGATCCACTATTTATCAGCTCTCTCAATCACGGCTACTAAAAATACCTTTGATCATACTATTCTTAATATTAATTTCAATGTAGTGTATTTCCATAGTTCAGAAAATACAATCTAGTTTCGAGACAGAATTTTAAAGATGCAATTTAAATCAATAAGTTAATACAAATTATTTAAGATATTAAGAGACGATTTTTTTTCCTTGACTCTGTTGTCGGAGGTTAGAAGACTATTTGGTTCAAGACAACATAAAATTTGAGGTATATATTGTTGTACAAATATACTCGATAAATTCTCTAGCATATATTGTTAGTTGTAACAAGCGCCACTGCAGCCGAGGTAGCTGTCTATACATCAAGCACCTAAAAATCGTTTAGAATTCTGCACCGTAAATGGGGAAATAAAATAAATGAGTCCAAATGCGTACAAGTAAATATCTCTCTCCAATTCAGTCCGTGGGCTCAACCTGACTCATGACTCAACTGGAGTGAACATACTAAAATTAAGCGACAAGAACTCAATTCGCCACCGATCAATATGCTCAGTAAAGCCTTATAAATAGGCGCTCACAGCTCAAACTTTATAGCAAACTGACCATCTACAAGACCACAATACGACAAATCTGGACCTACACGGTGCAGAACTGTTGGGTGCCATTCCAATATCCAACAAATACAATCCTTTCAGTCAAAAATTCTCAGAATAATTGCTAACCCTTCATCACAAATTTAATATTCCATTTGTCAAAGACCTTATCTCCACCCGCTTCAAACTCTTCCAATTAAGTTTTTAGATTGCAATCCTATGCAACCCTTCTATGAACCTAATTAGTAAACTCCAATTTCACACCAATCCATATGCCCAATCCCTGTCATCGGACTCAAATCTTCACAATCCTCCTAAAACGGATATGGCCTCGCGACCTCCTTGGCCATAATGCCTAAACTTATTGGGAGTGGGGTCGATAGGATCCTTCTCCCTGCACAGTGATGACCATTTATTTGTTATATGGTTGATTTTATTTTTATTTTATTATATTTTTCTTTTATTTTATTTATATTTTTTTTAAGTGTATATTTTTTAATTTATTTATTGTATCCGTCATCAAATTACAAGGTGTTAAGTAACA
>KZ808648.1:29427-43002 GCA_000696205.2 Oncopeltus fasciatus | reverse complement strand
TTCTATTTATATAAAAATATTCTTTAATAGTGTACAATTCCTTGACACCACACTCAAATTCCGTATTAATAATTAAAGAAGCTGGTATGTGAACTTTTATGATAATACCAAGTAATCTTTAAGCCACTTTCCATGATATTTAAGAAAAGATTTTCTTTGGTGCTAAAAAATATTAAATATCTCATATAATTATATGATAATTACAAAGTTACTTTTAAACATATACTGAGTAGGATATGTGCCAGTTTCTATACATTTTTAATAAAATTAACGAGATTCATAACCTGAAGCTAAATAGCTCTTCATAATATCTATAGGGAAAATTGATCCTAGTTAAGCAGCTTTTGAAGTAGTTAGGATTTTACAGCTGAATTTCAATGTTCATTATTGTTTCTTTAAATAAGAGTTATATTTTTACCAGAGTTCGGACGTAGAGATTATGTGACGGGGATGAGGCAATCAGTGCCTGTAACATAGGGATTTTATAGACAGAGAGAGGTTTTTGGTAGGTAAGGGTTGTATTATAGAAACCATTTAAATAGAAGGATTTCGATCGGGTATCTGTGTTTCTGGGGTTTAGCCGAGGGATTTTTCCTTGGAAGGATATTGGTAGGGGAGTTTCTAAAAATAATAACACAATATACTATAAACTAATTTTAAAATTTATTGTAATTTATTTTTGAATTTAAATTCTTTTAAATGATTTTATTTAGTGTTTATTACCTTCGCATTGTAGGAAATTATCGTTCTGCTTATTAAACTCCTCATAATTACTTTTCTGTAGTGGATCAGTAGAATACTCAGTAGAAGCAAGGGCCAAGAACTCTGGAATCTGTTTGATCTGGACAGAAGATACATAAAATGGCATCTCTTTCGTAGAGTTGGGCAGCCCAGTTTTCTTTAAAATTTACATAGAATAAAATACCACAACAAAAATAATGTTTGTAAAATTAAAATTAAAGAGTGAATAACGAGAGTCGTATAATAGCTTGGGAATGTCAGCTCTTTCGAGCATAAGACGATGTATTCGTCTTTCTCGGAGATTAGACTCTAGACACTAGTGCTGGGAGTTTAATAACTTATCTGGCTAGTCTCAGTGTAAGTGGCTAACGCACTTGCCCGGATATCCGGAGATCCAGGTTCGAGCCTTGGCTGAGCCAGTTAGATTTTTTATTCTATTCCCTTNATAAAGAGGCATACTCATTGTTGTTCTTTCTTCCATTTTTAAATCTTCCTTTCATATCAGCTGCATCTAACTTATATAATAAATTATATATATATATATTATTTATTATAAATTCACCAAGCTTTAGCACCTTCTAAATAGTTTTGTGAAGATCTATGAAAGATCCGCGTGAATATCTGTTTTTTAAAGGAAATCTTCTAAAACTGTCAAAAATTTCATTTTTAATGATTGATAATCATTACAAATCAAATTACAGTATCGTTAAGGGAATAGTGATTCCATTAACTGTAACTAGTACAACAGACGATTACAGATTTTTAGTTGTCTGCTTCAGGAGACATATAATATTAAGTCAATGAAATCATTAGAAGAAGTCATATGTATTTCAAAATAACCCTTCATAAAATCTATATAAAAGGATTTGAACGATTATGACCGTCTACATCCTAGCGACCAAGGAAAAGATTTATAAAAGTTTTAGCTTTGCCGTAAAGATAGCCACTAAGAATCAGAATTCTCCTTGAAAGGACGCAATCATCTTCTAACCTAAACGGTCGATATTAGAGATGCAGTAATCAAGCACAGTTTAGCCACGGCCGAAACGGGAGGCATGACTTGATGGTCCAGACTTTCTTAAAAGAATCTTTGGTGAATCACCAAGCCTATCCTCAACGGGCACCAGTGTTATTTGGGCAAGGATACTTTATTTTCAGAACGAAACTATTCGAGCAAGTTTATTTATTTATGTTTAACACTCCTTCAAAATAAGTAAAAAACCGTGACGGATTAATTTGCGCTGTGTCGGCGAACTTGTTTTTTCAAAGGAAAGGTCACAGATCCTATTAAATCATCAGCCAGTGAAAGATCCTTACCTAAGGCAAGAACAGTTCTATTAAGTGGGAGAACGTTGTTACCAGCTCCAAATAAACAATCCCACTATCTATTAGCCAGTCAAAAGCATGATCAGGTAATGTGGCCTGAATCACCGCCGGGACATCATCACTCAAGGTAATGTCTGAGACAAACTTTGGAATGTATTACATAAAATAACAACTTTCAAGCAACTTAATAACTAAATCTCTGTGACTAGCAGCCGCTGTAGCTCGTCATCGCTTATTGGAACAGTGGAAAGCCTACTATCAGACATCCTGAAGTATGACTGTTATAAAATGAAGAAAAGAAAGAAAAACCTTAAAAAAATGAATTTTTAACGTTTACTATTCTTGTTAAAATAGGGTTTATTTAATAGCAAAGACTGATTTAATTTAAGAATAAAAATTGGAAAAGTTTTCTTTCATCAAAGTAAAATATGATACAAATAAATTGTGACAGATGCTCTCAATAGTAGTTTTTTGTTCCTATTAAAGGCATGGCAACAACTGAGGGTCATTATTGCCTCAATTACTATTGTCTGTCAATTTAATGTTATGTAAGATAGATATTTTTCAATAGTAGTTTATATAAAGTTATTGTATATAAGTTAATGATAGAGATTTATGAAAGCAATAAAAGAAGGAGAAATAACTATTGATAATTTATCATGTTGACCTGAGAGTTTTTAGCATCACTGATCATCACACTGTCTTTGGAAAATTTTCTTCTTTTTACTATTTATGAAAATAAAAAATATTACTCACGCCCAAAAAAAAGTGGCATTATACTTCTAGGGCTCTGGTACAGTAGACTTCTTCCAATCCACTTCTTGAATCTTAGATAGGGCCCACTAATAGCTAAGACCAATTTCAGTTTTGTTTTATGAAATCTGGGATATTGGGATATCCAAATTCAAATGGAAGGTGAATCTTTGAAAATGGCATCTTCACAAAAGTAAATTTTCAAGTTTTCAATCCAGAAGACAATTCTTTCCTTTATCCTCTTTTAATTTTTCCTCTGACGTTCTTTACTTTTATCTTGTTCAAAATACCACGTTATCCATCAATCATTCAATCCCTACTCAATGGGACTAGGACAGTCATTAATATAAATTGCAATCGATGATATCATCCTAAAAAAATTCTTCAACTCACCACCGTGACGGTTGACTGACTAATATTCCAGAATTTGGTGGTACTTGGGACTTATTTTGCTCGAATGGTTTTGACTTTAAGTAGAGATCCCCAGGTCTTCCAAGCTATAAGTTCAGTTGAGAAATATCTTCTGGAAGGAATCTATATCTCAGAATATCTTTGCTTCAGTTTAGGAGATTTACGTGAGACTTTCGCAAGTTTCGGGGCACCAATAGAATGGGACCGAACTTTGCCTCTTGTGTAAATCCAGAGTTACTTGATGTTTTACCGCTAGTTGAGAGCTCATACTTAGCTGAAAACTCTTGGAAGAAAGGAATGAACCATAGACAGTACAGTTGTATCTCCTAGGCATTTCATATGATAAAATATTTTTTGGTTAGGGTAGATCCAAAAAATACAATTTAAAAAAAATTATTTTTTAATTATCCGCCGACGTTTAGGCTTACATAGTAAGCCATCTTCAAGGCTTTCATGAGGACGAGAGGGTACGTCTTGTCACCAGGATCCCACATTAATGATATTCCATAATAATCTCTACTGTCCAAAACTTTCCATTTGTCCTAAGATGATTTTAGTTGGGGTTCGGTCAAGGTAGATCCAAAAAACACAAATTTAAAAAATGTATTTTTTAATAAAGGATTATCTGCCAATGTTTCGGCTTACATTGTAAGCCATCTTCAGGGCTGTAGAAATACAATGTCATGAGAATACAATAATAATTCTCATCATCATGATAGGTAGGTGTAGCAAATTACTGCTTTAATGATATTTCAATTTTTTTTCTTGTCAATAAGCTGTTTGTTTGCATGTTTTTTTTCAAAACATAACTTTCTACATTCATACTCTTCATATCACATTATATTATTGTAATTCTCTATTATACTAATTTCAATTATTATTGTATTATCATGACATTGTATTTCTACAGCCCTGAAGATGGCTTACAATGTAAGCCGAAACGTTGGCAGATAATCCTTTATTTAAAAAAATACATTTTTTAAATTTGTGTTTTTTGGATCTACCTTGACCGAACCCCAACTAAAATCATCTCAAAATAATATCTACGGTCAAAAAACTCTCCTTTTGAACTTTCCATTTGTTATTAAACTATAGTTTTGTGAAAGCTTTTACGTTCGAGTGTGTATACTTATTTACTTATTTTCACTTCTAACAAATTAAATGTAATCAATATAACATGGGCAATTCATCTAAAATTTTGGTCTCATTAAGTACTTATATAACGCGATATTTAAAACTTAACAAAGACCAAATTGGAGTAATTATTCTGTCAAAATTATGATATATTCCGCGGGAATAAATTAATAGAGCTTATTTAACTATCGATTTGATTATTAAATTTACGTTGAGTTTGTTTACAAAAGCTGCAAAGGCGAGTGTTTGGAACTTTGGTATTGTAAATGCAGACGTAAACAGTGTTAACGGGAGGTGACAATTTGCGGAGGCTGACACAATGACACAGTGACAGGAGGTGAGGCAGGCCTAGGTGGGATAATCCCTCAGAAAGGGTATTACTCCCAACTAGTCCGCCAGCTGGGCCGTCTGTCATCGGCCCTTACAATGCCTCCATCATCCGCAATTACCGGATCATGGGGGAGAAGGACTCTCTTATCACATATTTGTTCTCTTATCATATATTTTGAAGAAAAAAAAACTTTTTCTTTACAGAAACATTTAATTATAAACGGATCTCTTTGTGATCTTGCATTAAATTAAGGAATAGAGACTATTGGACAATAAATAATTCCTTTACGAATGAATCCTGTACGACTATTACTCTATTAATGTCTGAATTCCCTGAAAATGACCTCTTCATGAATATACTCATAAGTGACAATATACAACTTATTCCAATATTATAATGTTGCCCATTGTAATATCCATCTTGAATTTACATTAGAGAGTTTAAATGCAGAGTTTTTTGGCAGTAGATATTATTATTAGATTTTTTTGTTGGGGTTGATTTTTTTGGAGGGTTTATAATAGCGACTTGAAAGTACTCATCCTTTTGAGGAAAATATGTAATCGTAGTACAAAAATTCGTGCAAATTCCCTTCCTTCTTGAAATCTTTTTCGCTCCAGGATCTTTAAACTGAAAAAAAAAAAGTTCGTGATTACAGACGCCAAAATGATTCAAAGATTTTGACTCAAAATGCTGTTCTCTTTATTAACATTTACACATCAAGTCTACAGACAATTGGACTTCACAAAGAAAAGATTTATTAGATTTTCACCAGTGATTTCGGGAGTATTACAAAAATATATAATCAGACTATTGCATAACTATATAAATTTTCGACTGTCAAAATGCTGTAAATATTACCACTACCCTTCACTCTTCCGTATTTTTTAGTGAAAAAACATGCGCCACTGACATATTTTGATACAATTTGACTCAATTAGAGAGTTTTTGACCGTAGAGATTATTAGTAGATTTTTTTTTTTTTTTAGGGATTCGGTCTGAGTCGATCCAAAAAAAATACAATTAAAAAAAAAAGTTTATTTTTTGAATACACCTTGACCGATCCCCAAAAAAAACTACTAATTTTTCTCAATGTTTTTATTAATAGCTATTATTATTGAGAAACGCATGCCTTAAGATATCACCAGGATCACAGAATGTATATTTGTTGAAGCTATCTGCCGAGGTGGGTTGGACTACAAGCTATGTAGCTCAATAATCCAATATGGTGTGAGGAGAGGTGTCAGGAAAGGTACTGTACCTGATGCGAGCAAAAAGCCTCTAGTCATGATCTCGGAGTTACCTGGAACTTGGTACAACAATGAAGCAGTATGTCAACTGCCTGGCACATAGAGGTATTACAGGTGAAGAAGTATGCTCGCATGAACGCACGCTGTTATACATAGCCATTTTGGATGTTGGCTGCAACTAGGCCTAGAAGTATGCTCGCATGAACGCACGCCGTTCTACATAGCCATTTTGGATATTGGCTGCAACTAGGCCTAGAAATATACTTGCATGAACGCACGCCGTTCTACATAGCCATTTTGGATATTGGCTGTAACTAGGCCTAGAAATATACTTGCATGAACGCACGCCGTTCTACATAGCCATTTTGGATATTGGCTGCAACTAGGCCAAGAAATATACTTGCATGAACGCACGCCGTTCTACATAGCCATTTTGGATATTGGCTGCAACTAGGCCTAGAAATATACTTGCATGAACGCACGCCGTTCTACATAGCCATTTTGGATATTGGCTGCAACTAGGCCTAGAAATATACTTGCATGAACGCACGCCGTTCTACATAGCCATTTTGGATATTGGCTGCAACTAGGCCTAGAAATATACTTGCATGAACGCACGCCGTTCTACATAGCCATTTTGGATATTGGCTGCAACTAGGCCTAGAAATATACTTGCATGAACGCACGCCGTTCTACATAGCCATTTTGGATATTGGCTGCAACTAGGCCTAGAAATATACTTGCATGAACGCACGCCGTTCTACATAGCCATTTTGGATATTGGCTGCAACTAGGCCTAGAAATATACTTGCATGAACGCACGCCGTTCTACATAGCCATTTTGGATATTGGCTGCAACTAGGCCTAGAAATATACTTGCATGAACGCACGCCGTTCTACATAGCCATTTTGGATATTGGCTGCAACTAGGCCTAGAAATATACTTGCATGAACGCACGCCGTTCTACATAGCCATTTTGGATATTGGCTGCAACTAGGCCTAGAAATATACNTTAAAATTTACGTGGGATAAAAAACCACAACCAAATAAAATATCTATAAAAACAATGAGTATAGTTTTCAAGAAGTTTCTCAAGGGGGCAATAGCCCGAGATCAATATATGAAACCTTTCTCAATAATTATATTATTATTTTATTCTTTATTTAACACCTTTAGTGGGTACAGATCAGGCTTATATTTAATTAGGTACCTATCATGGTTTATAATAAGATAATAATTAAATAATATAAATGGACATTAATTATAATCATTAAAAATTTCATAAGAATCAGATAGTACTTTTCAGAATACAATTTTTATAATTTTTTTTCAGTTTGTAAGCGATGAATCAAATACAATAATAGAAACATGTCAATTACATTTGCTTAAACTTTATCCAATTCAACATGCACCATCTTTTAACAGACTAACTTTCGGAGATAGGATGAAATCTCAGAGAATTATGTCAAACGCAGAGAACTTAATACATCTGTCAAAATGTCACTAACACTATGTCTATAATTTAGGCAATTGGAGTAACTTTAAATCCTTAATTTAACCTCCTTAGGGTTATGGAACAATCTCATATGGATTATGATACATCGTCGGAACCTAAATTCCTAATTTCATCAAATAGGGGGGATGAGAATTTTTATTTTTAGGTTATTTATTGGGAAAATAAACCAAAATTGAAAAAAATTCCATAGCGTACCTATATGGAATGATTATTCTAAATATGCTGTGTAAACAACTTTTTTTTTTCTTTTTTTTTACGAAAAATTAATTTCATATAAAAATTTCATGTTATAAATAAAATTAAATACAAGAGAAGAGAATTCAAATAGGTTGTTATTCTCCATTTAATATAGAGAAAACACCATCCAAACATCAAATACTTTGCTTTGTGGAGAAGTTTTAAGTTGTGGAAAAGATTTTTATTATTCTTCAAATTATTATCTTAAAAATACAGGTATGAAGTTAAGTTTTCAAATTAATTTTGCATAATATGTATACAGGCTACCCATGCCCCCACACCCCTTTCTAACCTCTACCTACTGTGAATTTGACCATGGCTCGTTCACTAAATTTCATACGAAGGATCAATTTTTATGGGACACTGCTGAATATGTCAGCCATGGAGAAATATAACTTAGTGATCGCACTAATGCCGAACTGTGTTCCACCCCATCCGGTTTCTTTTTAGATTACATTGACATAGTTTACTTATTAAATAACCTTAACTCTAAAAATTATTTTATTTTACACTCGAAAACAACTCAGATCATCCCTTCGGAACCAGGTAACTTTTCCAATTTTGGCATGCAATAGAACCTTATTTATTTTCATTACACTAAATATTTTCCACCAATCCTAACTTTACTGCGTCATATATTGTTCAGACTAAAAGCTACATTGGGAAAATAATAAGCAACCACATAATTTTTTTATATTTTTTTTAAATTACGTTTAAAAAAATTAACTTACTTCTGCCCTCCTAAAACACCTAATTATTGATTGAACAAAATTCGACTTTAACATACTCTTCTTTTTTGTGACTGAACTTAACTTTAAANCTCTCTAAACTCCTCACTGACAAAGGGCGAGAAGTCTCTCCGAAAATTTTGTTCATTGTAATTTTTTCTTTTTGTGTGTTCACTACGCTCTTTCTTCCTCCTATACTTATTTATTATAAATATAGTTCAAAAGAACTATAATAATATTTTGATTTTTCTTTTGTTAGTTCAAATAAGTTTTATTATTGGAATAATGAGTAAAAGTTGTGTGAATGATTCGCACGTTATTTTAAGATTTACCATAAAAATGAATACTGGCACTGGATCAGCTAGTCATTCCTACTCCCCTTTTTTTTCTATTTTTTTTTTAGCTAATAATATATATTCTGTTTTATAAAATACTTTGTTGATTTTTTTGTTATAAAAAAAAAAAAATTGTAATTCATTTTAAAGTTGTGGAATGTACACAATGAAAAAGTGTTTCTCGAAAAGAGGTGTAAAAAATTAGTTCCTTTCATGAATTGCGAGGGACAGTCTGAATGGGAGTGTGAAATAAGGCGACAAAAAGCAAGTGGCGGATTGTAGATGAAAGGGAGGCGGTGGGGTGTAAATGAAGACGTTGGCGAGATGTAATGAGGGTAGATTGGTGGGGAGTGTGCCTCAGGCACCGGGATCACTGTCTTTAGAGAGGGTGGGGGAGGGGCCCACCCACGTAAGGCTTGTTCCTGGTGGCTTGCGGGTACCGCCACGAGGTGCTCGGGACTTCCTCCAGTAGAAGGGTATCTGGGAGCGGCGTAAAGAGGATGTAAGTAAGGGAGCACTTTGAGGAGACCTGGGGCAATGGAAGTGTGAGTGAATATCATTGACTGTGATTTTAGTACGATGAGTCGAGTGGAGTTTACGGCTGGCACCGAAACACGCCTTGAAAAATGTAAGATACAAAAATTTTACTAACAGACTGAAAAAGTTAGAGAAGGAATTATTGAAATAGTAATAAGCCCCGAAGATTTCGAGATTTGTAAAACTATTAGTATTCTGAAGCAATACCGAAGTTCCTGTTCTGAATGAACTTTTTTTCGAGTAAAACCCATTCATTAATAAGACTCAAGAACATTCCTCCATAAAATGGGTCATTCTTTCGAAACGTTAAAATCACCTGGGCTATTTCTGCTAAAATAGATATATATGAAATTTGTATTGTCATTTGGTATGCAGGGCTCATACATTTATTATACGACGAAAAATATTTTGTACCAGAATTAACAATAGAAATTCATTAACTGGTAAAATGGCAATAAACATTAGAGCAATATTGTAAACCTTAAATATAGGAACAATAAAAATAAATAAAAGGGAATAAAATGTAAAATACTGTATTATAAGAACAATTTTAACACAATTATTTAACCAAATTCTTAAATTTTTTAATATTTAAAAGATTATGTTCCACCAAAAATCTCCTGTCAGTTATCTAATATATATTTTATCTCAACACAAAAAGCGATAAAATGGAAAAGTGAAAAATTCGTCACGCAGGAGCTATTCCATCAAATTCCTCAGTAACTTAGTTGTTTGTGCTTGAACTTTCTATGTCATGTGAACCCCATCAATTGTATGTCATGTGAACACCATCAATTGTAATTTTCCGTTAACAAACGGTAAAATTACAATTGATGGTGCAGGCTAACCTAATCTTTCAACTTGACTGTGTCTCTCTTATGATATTTCTTATAACCATAAACAAATCTATCTTAAGTCTTATTTCTCTAGAGTAATTATTACACCAGCTAAATCGATATCTCCCTGATGAGGTTTGTAAAAGAGCTATTATTAAATAAAAGCCTACCCACTATAAGACTCTAGCAAGTTGCGACAGCCGGTGGCTCACAATCAGAATCCCAAGGCAACTTTAGAATTTTTGTTATTTTATAAATAATTTATTAAAATTGTTAATTTACATTGTTTATGAAAACTACTTACTTTACGTTTATATTTATATGATTTTTATATTTTTTTTTTCCGAAATATAAATAATTGTGTCCTATTTTGAATGAGCACAATGTTATAATCAACAAATCGCTAATAATTTACGTCTAATCGCTAATAATCGTTTTTTTTTTTTTTTTTATAATTTTGTTATAAATGAATACCCACATATGTTTTTCAAAGATATTACCCGTACATTGGTACGGTAGAATATTTTGTGTTTTGGGAAGAAAATGTTTCCTGTTGTCTGTTTTGGTTCCTGCACAAAAATAATAGCTCACTCGATTGCCGCCCAATTCTTGTGTGC
Organism: Oncopeltus fasciatus; assembly: GCA_000696205.2. Taxonomy (NCBI): domain Eukaryota; kingdom Metazoa; phylum Arthropoda; class Insecta; order Hemiptera; family Lygaeidae; genus Oncopeltus; species Oncopeltus fasciatus. The sequence continues at coordinate 32,252 of KZ808648.1, read as the reverse complement.
CGTGAAGAAATTCACTCTTCGCCACACAAGCGACATGCGATCTAACTCTCCCATAGTGGAGGGGATGGACGCCGGGCCGGTATAACTATAGTTATTTGCTGGACAAGGAGCTCCCGGGGCCTCATGGGATGATGTATAACCGTACACCCCCCAGATAACGGTGTCCGAGGAGATGGGGCTACTTCGGCCCGGGAGAAGGGTGTTTTAGATAGGGAATCTGTCCATATTCCCTGCTCAGTTTTAAATAATTATCAATCTCTTTCTCTTTCTGAGCCGTCCTGGCCCCGGCTAAAATATTCAGTTGGAGCCCTCATTACTGACGGACACATTTATTATGTTATGTAGGCCTGGATACGTGTAGGGCCTGGATACGTGTAGGGCCTGGTGGGGGGCTCATGTCTCCACGACGTTCCTCGCCCTTGTAACTGGCAGGTGTGAACAACCAACAAAATTAGTTTGATATAAAAACAAAAAGGCGCACTAAAAAAGTGTTATTTCATCCGTGGGATAAATTAACGAGCTACCTCTTTATAATCCTTCTCAAGTCACCGTTCCTATGTCAGCCGGCACTCTTTGAAGCTATAGAAGGCAGTGATTGTATTAGGTGATTTATCGCAGGTTAATAATTATTTTATTTTGTAGTCTAGCTAAACTTTAAATCATTACAAGTGACAGCTCTCTGCTAACTTGCCACATAATAATATTTACTGATTTGATATGTAAGAAATATTTTTTTTAATTTTTCTATAACTTGAATATTCTGCTTTAGAACAACTTGTATTTAAAATAACTGAATGTTAGGGTCCTAGCATTGATAAATAACGGTAGGGTAGATTTTGGTTAAGTTTTATGTAATATCACTTATTAAAGTAATGATTGAAGTAATTATATAATTTAAGTGTTGAATACCTTCTTTTGCAGAATATTTTAATATTTCACCTGTGAATAATAAATTCTGGATAACGTTCAATAAGTTTATAAAGATTATTTTTTCGGTTTATCAGCTGAACATAAAATTATGTTGAATTCTTAGAATGGTTTACATTGCTCAGATGGATTTAAGATAAACCTTTCATCCTCTGAGAAAAACAAAACTTGCTTATTTATTGTATGATGTATGATAATCAGGCCTAAAACATGGCACTTACTAAAATTCTCTGATTTATAAATTCGGCTAATCATTCAAAATATTCAAATTTGAGATTTTAAGATACTCACAAAATACATGTAGCATATTTTAGACCTGATTGTCCTGGATCCATTTGTAAAGCTACATAATACAGCTCTTTGGGATCTCTGACTCCCTCCAACAGGTCTGTCTACGTCCATGGGATGTAAAAATTTCTTTTTTGGTTTGCGTTAAAATATTGACAAACATTGATAGTGTTTTGTACGTATTAATGTAAATAGATGGTTTTTCATAACTCCCGATGATGACTTATGTGAAATTATGGCTTTCAAAAATACAATAAAGCTCAATTTATTTTAAAAGGAGAGTTAGTTGACCGTAGATATTATTCTAAGATGATTTTTGTTTTTTGGATCTACCTTGACCAAACCCCAACTAAAATCAATTTATTTTAGTTCATTTATTAGGTTGAAGTTTTTATTCAACTTTATCGTTTATTTCATTGTTAATAAATAGTAATAATACAATTGTATACCATACTGATTTTATTTGAAAGAACATAAGATAAAGGATAATCTAGTAAAATTTCCTGACGTTTTTATAGCACTTAAGCCCAAAGTAAGAAGTTGAATTTAAAAAAAGTTAACGTAAAATTTCAGTCATACATATTATAATACACGAAAGTCTGATTCCCCAAAAAAATGGCCGCCTTGGTTATATGAATCAGAATATATAAAATCCCATTTTACAAAGGAAAGTAGTTGATGTTTGTAAATGAGACAAGGCAGATGTTGATGTTCCGTTCCGGCTCCAAATCTATCTCGCCGATTGATATAGGAGTCTTTGAGGATAGGTTTCAATAATCCCCCAGATCACCGATAGATGGCAGGCCCGTCTCTAGATTAGATGATTAGAATGAAGATTGACTCTCTCAGGAGGGACCAAATAAGCCGCCTATCGCTCCGGTGAAAATACCAAATTAGTCTCTAGGAGTCTCCTTTCTCCCACTCGGGAGTGTTAATATTAATAATATCCCCCTGAAAAAAAGATAAACTTTCAATTATACAAGCTGTCAGTCCGGTGGCCATGGGTTTCGCATCCCCACTCTTGTAATTAAGCCGGGGAACAAGATGTATGCACGCCGAGGGGGCCCCGTCCGTTCCCCATGATTTACGCCCGGTTCGTTTCGGTTTCCGTTTCATCATATCCACTTCCCCATTGCCAGTCTTCTCCCATTTTTATTACTGTCATTTCAGTATATTACGATAATACTGGATGTCGAACGCGCGCGCCCAGCCACTACCAACGTCCTTATTTATTATCAGTACCTTATTTTACATTTAATTTCCATTTCTGATTAATTTTATTATTCCAGAAGTCACTATTCCGAATTCCTCCTATAAGTTCTGAATCAAAGAAATATATGCCTTTTCTTATTATTTTGTTTCCTTTAGATACCAGGATCTATGAACCTTTAGATTCCCGACCTACTTATTATTTTAAACGATGCTCCGCGTAGTAAATAGTAATCTCATCTAACGTGTAAAATAAGTTATGAACTTTTATTAAAATGAAAAATAAAACAATTGGATATTTCAGCGGTAAAATTAACATATCTCCTCTGTATAAAATTAAAAAATCAAATCTTAATTTAATTTTATCTAAATTAAAAAGGAATTTTGCTATGATATATATA
>KZ808647.1:164478-176795 GCA_000696205.2 Oncopeltus fasciatus | reverse complement strand
CCCCATTCATTGACTCACTGAGACAACATATATATATATATATATATCGGGTAATGGTACAAACGTGACACTTTGGAATACTGCTGTTAACTGTTCTTGCTATTGATTGGCTGTCAGTCTCTTCGACTCTGCTAAATCCGAAGGCACCTAAAGATGGTCATTGACCGAAAAGATTTTTATATAAATAAATGTCTCACTGTGTTTTTATTCTCTTGGAAGGAGGCACCCACATAGCCATAATAAAAAAAATGTCAACAATTCCTCATTATTTTGAATACATAACACGGAAGATAATGTGTGCCAAGTCCAACCCCCCACCGCCACCAGAAGATTTTCTTTAATTTATTAAGTGATTGCCTCTCTTACGAACACATCATGGTCATGGGGGAGTGGGCTACCTACAGGTTTCTATTTATAGATAAAAGCTTGCCCTGGGTGGGATATGAACCAGAAGATCCTCTGAGCTGCTCTGGCGCACATGCATATGGGTTTATCAATTCCTAATTATTAGTGAAATATGAGTTTATTTCAAAATACAGAGAGAATGTCCGACGCAGAAATTCCTGAACTCCCCGTAATCCCAGAAGACGTAGCAGTAGTAGGCAGCCTCCCTCCCACGGAGTGGCTGTACTTTGTTGGAGTGTTTCCTGACGAGAAAGCCCTCTAGATCCGGGCTTCTCAAGTGGGGGCCGGGATGGTGAAGCCGCAGCCAGTGGACTTTAAACAAGACTCGTGGACGGGGGGCGAACGGTTAATTTTCATGAGCTATTTAGGCCGAGAGCTCCCTCTCGTCATAATCCCTACCCATGGAGGTATATTAATTCTCCCCCGACCCTTGGCTTCCACGGCTCGTCATGGCCTCCGGATCCTAATAACCAGTGCAATATGCTCAACAGTCCAGCAAGTTAGGGGCAAAACAGCTAGCCACAATTTCCTCATAGATTTCCGTCCATTCCAAATTCTGTAGATTAATCAATTTGCTCAATGACAACTACTACTGAAATAAAATTAATATAAAATATGCGCGTAATGTATGTTCAAAATGTTCAATATTTCTACAGGAATATCATCTGTCAACTTACATTTTTGCTTCTACCACTTGATAGGAACATCTCTTTAAAAATGAACCAAAAAATAATATGCTATATATTTTTCACAAATTCTTCTTATGGGCTTGAACATGTAAAAAAGCTACTTTTTGTCGAGCTTTCACACATTGCAGACTGACAGTATCTCATAATTTTTTTGTAAGTATTACTATTTTTTTCCCCCAAGTTTTATTTTATTTTATGTATCTCTATTTATAGATTTATTTTTTTACTTAAACTTTGCAATCTTTCATGGTATTACACTGTGGATAATTGTACCTGTTATTCTTTTTTGATTTTTTTGGATGACTAAAATTGATTAGCATTTATATTTCAGTTCCCTCTAATCTTCCTTATTATCAAATTTAAAACTCTTAAAAGGAACAGTTAGTGAAAACCTATTATTTATTCAAAATAAAAATAACTAAAATTAAATTTAGACTTGCTGCGTAAAACTTGTAAACTATAAGACAAAACCCAATACATGCACTTTTCTAATGTGTATAATACAATTTATATACTATACACATCGAGTAGTCAATACAAATATTCTGTACTGTTAACAATAAAAGTAAATCACTGTTACTTCTTTACTTTAAAAAAAAAAAAAAAAAAAACCGTGAAATTGTGATTAATTACTTTATTTTCTTCCTCTAGATAATGTTTCCGAACTTCCAATATCGGTAACACACTTATTACTGCACTTATGCATAGTGAATTAGTTTTAAATGGTATAAAACATATATTACCATAAGTGAATGAAAATATTCTATTTCTAATAATTAACAAATATTCCGCTTTTCATAAATACTTCTTCCGGGCTTGACCGGGAAGAAAAGTTAATTTTTACCCAGTTTTCACAAATCCTGTGAAGGCTTCTTAAGGACTGAAAGTAGAATGAGCTAAGTACTGATGATTTGTTGAGAAATATTACATTCCAACCAAAAGCTTTCTCCTTTTACTAAAACTTAATTTACATAAGTTGTATAGGGTTATGCAAGTTCCTGAGTTCACTTGGAGGTGCTAAAAAAGAGGGAGTAAAATGAACTTTAAACATGGTAGAAATCGATCATCAAAAAAATAAATATACATCCGAGTCATCTTGAATCTTATCCATAAAGCTTAATTTGTAAAATAAAAATAAAATACTAGATCAATTACAGGAAATTGGGAGGACATTTTTTTTTCTCCTTCCTGAGGTCCTCGATTTGAAAGTGGATGCCACTAGATAAGAGTGAAGGGAGCGTTAACTCTATTATTATAGTTGTGTAAGGTGTGAGGCGTGGCGGAGGATAGGGGCCATTAAACCGCCTACTAGAGGAGAGGTCATTCAGAGGAATGAGGTCATCCCAGGATACCAGGACCCCGGCCGTCCTGCCAAGAACCGCCCCGGAAAGGGAGTTCTTTTTTGAGTAAATCACTAGAAATTTAGTGAGCATATAGGCGAGGGTGCAAAAACAACATTAGGGGGAGAGAGAGTCGTCCTGTTTTCAAGAGAATACTTCCTTCTGTCATTATAATAAGAAAAGTAATATGATGTCGCTAAATCATGGCTGGTTGAGTTACCCTAAAGTAGGAAATTCACCCCCATCAGCCCCTCCCCTCCGCCCTGAAGAAGCCTTGAATTGTAGGTCGAATTGTTAACAATAATAAAACAATGTTGTTGACAAATTAGTTTTTTTCTATTCAAATCCCAATACGACCAATCCTCCCTCATCTGCTAAAAATGTCCTTAAAAACCTAATAAACTGAAAATTGAACACTACAGAGGAAAATCCTGGTTATTCCACGCATCCCAATATTAAGTAGATGTAATAAAAGTATTACTGCAAACTTAACGCGCACAGTGAATTTATATATAAGAAGCTCTTAAGTATTTTTTTAAAAATTAATTATTAAATTAATTTATTTATTTTAACTTTTATTGAGAGATTTTACAAAATTGTTGGCTTAGTTTATTCATTAGTTAATACTGTCTGACATGTACTACACAGGTTAGTAATGTTGGTAAGCAAGAATATTTTAACTCAAGAATATTTATAAATAATATAATTACGGACAATTAATAAATGGTAACGCTCGAAGTCGAAGATACTGTATGAAACTCAATTCCCATTAACCTAAATCAATCAGATTTTGAAATAAAAAAAACTTATAATAAAATCAGAAATAAAAAAAAAATGTGATTTTAAATATTTTATTTGGTTGTGGTATTTTATCCCACGTAAATTTTCTTGCTAGTGTAGAGGGAATTGAATGAGACAACCAACGCGTCCTGGTGGTGTAATGGTTAAGCACGCCGGCCCGGATAGCAGGAGATCCACGTTCGATTCCTGACTGGGACAGATAGTTTTTTATATTCTATATAGTTTTAATTTTCAAATTGATTTATAGTACTCTGAAANAGTGAAGAGTGAGCCACATATAATACATATGTATATATATATAATAACTAACAATAATTACTAGCAGCATATTTTTTTAAACTAATGAAAAATAAATAAGCTGAAATCCTGTAAAAAGTAAGGAGAGCTTACTTTGTAACACAGATATAATCTATATAATAGAATAAGGAAAAAATGTATCATACCTTCTTTTATCCGTCTTCATTGGTTTCTGCAAACCATCCTCCGTTGGCGAGCGCTTTCGGACATTGTCCATCTTCGTGGCCGACCTGGTTGAATACAGACAGTGACAGTGAACACATGTATGGTATTCGGCCAAGAAGATTGACAATGTCCGAAAGCGCTCGCCAACGGAGGATGGTTGCAGAAACCAATGAAGACGGATAATAGGAGGTATGATAGTTCTATATTCATTGGCAGTGAAAATAACCTTTTAGATTATTTACCTGAAAAAATTTATATTTATTATAATCATAATTTAGTAAGCAACAATAAAATATTGCCCATTTAACTAGGTAATTCAACGCTTAGCCTTGACCATTCAAAGATCATAAACAGAAACAAATGGGAATGATTCTCTGTTCAGAAACAACCATTTCCACCTCTTCCAAATTGGCCGAGTACGGATGAGCGCCCCTCGTTGTAAGTCGAACCCGGAAAATAAAACTTCTCAGCCGACCCTATTCTCAAGTTCAAGCCACAAATAAAAGCAAGGCCCTTCTTTTTCAGGACTTTATCTTCCACAAACTTGTGCAGTTTCCTATACCCCCTCCCACCCTCTCTTTGCAACTTCTACAAGAACCGCACCGGTCGCCACCCATAACTCTCTCCGACCCTCCGCACACTGGCACACAAACACTATCAATAACAGCCGCAAATATATTCTTCAAAAAGTAAGATAGAAAATGAAAAAAAAAAAAAATAGAATGGAATTAAAGAAAAAAACATGTATAGATTACTGTCACGTCTTCAAAAGAAAATCACTTATGAACATTGGTTATTTTAAAATTAATCAATTTATGGAAATAACTATTTGATATTTTATAAATTGTTCTTTCTGATAACATGACATTATTTATTAATTTTTTCACGTGAAGAAATCAATTTATTAGGAAGGGCTTTCTGTACTAACATTTACTGAAAATTGGAAATGGTGAATTTAGTGTGTTTATAACTAACTACGTTCATATTTGTGCATAGTTTTCATAAACATATACAAATACACTTTTAACATACCTTTCACTGATCCAACAGAACAAATGTATTTAGCTATTTTTTACATATATATATACTATAAGTTTTTTTGTTATTTAAAAATGAAATTTAATGTATAAGATAAATAATGTGTTATTTTAAATTTATGTCATCTGGTAAGGGAAAGAGAATCCTAATCTGCTATCCAAAGCAACCTAAAACTGATAAATTACATAAAAAATAATTTTAAAAGGACCTCATTTGGTAGAATTTTTTGTAGAACAGCAAAACGTTTTTAAACAAGGAAAATAGCTAATTGACTTGATTTTCTTATGAGTGACCAAGGTAATGTTGGTGACAATAGAATTGACTTCTATTTCCTTTTTTTTGGGATCCGCTAGCCTTGGACTGGATATCAATTGTAGACGGGATAAAAATAACAAGATATTATTTCAACGGTTATACATTTCAGTGGAAATAAAGGCGTGTTTGCGGTTTTCCATGAGGGGTTAAATTAAATTAAATCAGAGGAATGTTTACACTGATTCCAGGATTGGATGTATGATCTTGGAACAGCATGGAGAAGACCTATACTCCAGAGGATCGGCTGACTGAGTAACGCTTCTAATGAGCCAATAGAGACAGGAATTACTGAACTGTTACTACGCAACCATTCGTCATATCGTACACAGGGAGAACGACGTAACAACTCAGAATCCTCATTAAACCGTGTAGGGATATGCAGTCTTCATTTTCATAATGGGTATNTATATATACTATAAGTTTTTTGTTATTTTTAATGGTCATTAACGGCGAGGGTGATATTTTATAGAAGCGGGAAGATATATTAAAGAAGAAAATCTCTTAGCAATAGGTTATGGTGAGGTGCAATGTATTTTTAATGCGAGTAATTATTATGTGGATGTATATAGTAATTTATTTATACTTCTTAACAATACTATTTTTAACTTTTTCTTTTGCGGAAAAAAAACCATAAAAAAAATTAATAAAGTAGTAAATTGAATACAAATTCCCCCGCTATTAGGAAAACGAACCTAGACAGAAGGAGGTTTTCGACACAGGAACAGGTGGTTGGTTGGCCGAGGAATGGCGTCAAGTGTGTAGAGCCAACGGGGCAAGTTTATGACGTGCTTCTAGGCCCATCGATCACTGCTCTCCTTTCTCTCAATACAAACAGATGATTCCCCATCATCTGCTACCATCATTTGCTACACACACACACATATATACATATCTCTCTTTCGCTGCCGAATCCGTTTTGTGCGGGAATGGGAATGTGGAAATATCGCTGAAGACAGGCGGGCACATGGGGAAACCGCGTCTGCTCTGGAACGCTGAAAATGTATTTCAGGATCGAGTTCTGTGTTATTTGTTGCGCCGGAGGCTCAGAAAGGCCCTTCGCTTTATATAATACCTAAACATTCTTATTAACATCTACCAAGTAGATATGTAGATGACCAAACACAATCAAGATGGGATTATCTCACTCTTACCCGTAATCCTACGACATTATTATTTTAGAAAAATTAATTACCGATTGGCAATTATCGGGAGGGGTGGGGGGGGGCACTCTTTCCCCCGAGACAAAATTTTTGCTAACGGAAGGTAGATCAATGGGGATTATCATTATTAAGGAATTATCCGTTGGCAGCCACTTTGATCCCCTTCAGGTAATAACAGATCAATCCTTATCCTTTCTTTTTTATATTATTTAAAATTATAATTAGTAGGTTTATTTTATTATATTTTTTTTTAAGTTCCCCTTGAATCGCTTAAGGTCAAGAGGGAGGGACTAACTAAAAGGAGCCACAATTTAAGAAGTGCACGGACAACCTTATTTCTCGGGCGAGAGATAAATTATTTATCAATGCGCAAAGAAGTAGATATGATGCATATATGACCAAAGTGGAGGGTATCCTTATTAATATGGTGGCTGTCGTCAAATATCATATCCCCTAGTCAATTTTTATAGTTTTTCATAACTATTGGCTATCATTGGTCCTATAACTACTGGCTCTATTAAATAAATTGGCGCCATAATTAAGCCCTTTAACGCAAACATCAATACAATCTATTAATTCTTGAGGGATCAAATGAATTCAACATTTAAAGTGAAAAGTGAGCCCATATCAGTGGATGATCCTAATGTTGGAGAGCATTTACGACCTAGTGGAAGACCTCATTATAGTTACATTATAAGTTGTATCCTAGTGTGAAGTGATAACGGTTACCCAGGAAGCCATCACTGGTAATCAGGGAGTAGAGGAGAGTTCACAATCAGAGACCAGATGGCTAGCATACTAGTTGTACGTTAAGGAAATTATAGTAGCCCTAAGCTAATTCAACACATTGAACACAGCTGGACTGATGGATATGACCTGATTACAACGTAAGATTGGGATGGTTATTCAAACAGAAATAATTCCATTACCTAAATAAATACGTAAATAAACAAATTAATAATCAAAAAGAGAGTTTGTTGACCGTAGATATTATTCTTAGATGATTTTAGTTGGGGTTCGGTCAAGGTAGATACAAAAAACACAAATTCACAAAAATGTATTTTTTAATGAAGGATTATCTGCCAACGTTTCGGCTTACATTGTAAGCCATCTTCAGGGCTGTAGAAATACAATGTCATGAGAATACAGTAATAATTGAAATTAGTATAATAGAGAATTACAATAATATAATGTGATATCAAGAGTATGAGTGTAAAAGCTATGTAAGACAATTAAAAGTTTATGAAAACAATTNTTTCATACTCTTGATATCACATTATATTATAATTCTCTATTATACTAATTTCAAATATTACTGTATTCTCATGACATTGTATTTCTACAGCCCTGAAGATGGCTTACAATGTAAGCCGAAACGTTGGCAGATAATCCTTCATTTAAAAAATACATTTTTTTAATTTGTGTTTTTTTGGATCTACCTCGACCGAACCCCAACTAAAATCGTCTTAGGACAAATTAACAATGTAGTTTTTAGTAGGAGCAAACCCTTTATTCATAAAAGCCAAAATACTCCGATCTGCATGAAAAGGAAAGTTGAAGTGAGTTGAATCACCATCACCAATCGCCTCTCAAGGCGATGGATTCATGTTTAGGGTGACCGTTCGTCCAGAGACAACATTAACTCCGAAAGCGCAGCCGGATCTACATCTAAGTTAATTTCAAAGCTTGTACGGCCCAGCAGTGTGGTACAGANATGTTCCTCAATTAGTTTTTATAGTGCATTTATAATATTTGTATAGTAATACGTGCAAATGATCTAAATACATAATACTTTTATTCTAACTATAATTTGTTCAACTAGTTTTGCGTCCAATGTTGACTCCTTAATATGTGATTTCGTATAATACAGAATTTACAAATAAAAAGCTTTGACATAGTATTGTAAAGTTCCAATGCTAATTTCTAATTCTTGCTTTTAGTAAATTATATATTAAGATCCTGAAGGAAGTTTACATGTTTATACCACTTGCCGATACTGCATATGGGCGACCGTTCGTCCAGAGACAACATTAACTCCGAAAGCGCAGCCGGATCTACATCTAAGTTAATTTCAAAGCTCGTACGGCCCAGCAGTGTGGTACAGAACTGCCTGACCGTAAAATCGGGGTTTGGGGGCCAATATGGCGACTGGATGCGGGCCCGTGTTATTGCCAGAGGTGACCGCCGGCGGTCCAGGGCCGCACACAGCTGTCCCGATTCCACGTCGGGGAACTTTAATTAAAGCTCTGGAACAGCGGTCAGCGCACCGCACGCTCAAATGGCTTTCCACATTTTTCCACCATACACGCCCCCCAGGGGCTTTTTCATTTTGTATGCGAGCCTTCAGAATTGTTATTCATGCGCTAGCGTCCGGTCCTCCGCTTTTCCCATAACAACCATGAGATGTAATCTTGATAACACCCATTGCATTAGGACATTTAATGAACATTTATGCTGATTTAACATTTGAAATGCGCTTACTCATTAGAATTCATTAATTAAGGTAATGTAACTCTTCCAACGCTACAATGATTTACAGGTAAGTACTTTCCCATTTAATAATAGAGAATGTTCGATCCAAGTGTCTGAAAAAATGAGCATTATTAAATATCCACTAGATCAAAGTCTGTAACGAAACTGGATCACGATGTACAACGTACTAAAATTACAAGCATCACACACAAATATACATCACACAGAAACTTCGCAAATATCTAATTTATATTAAAACTTTTCGAATCGGAAGTATTTATTAATCCATAAATTTTAAATTTGGATTTCAAATAAACCCTTATTCATTTAAAGGTCTCTAATAAGAAGAGGATCTGTAGTATATCCTCTCCAGGGCGTCCAATATGCATGAGTAGGATCATTTTACAATGAATACAATAGGCTTTTATATACCCAGAAATATCTTGTGTTTCGTTAAGTGAGCCTTGACAGCTTCTTCTGACAGACCTTTTCCTATCCAGCTAGCGTGAAATAAACTGACCAAACACAATCAAGATGGGATTATCTCACTCTTACCCGTAATCCTACGACATTATTATTTTAGAAAAATTAATTACCGATTGGCAATTATCGGGAGGGGTGGGGGGGGGCACTCTTTCCCCCGAGACAAAATTTTTGCTAACGGAAGGTAGCTCAATGGGGATTATCATTATTAAGGAATTATCCGTTGGCAGCCACTTTGATCCCCTTCAGGTAATAACGNTTTCTCTATATTAAGAAGTTAAATAATATTATTAATTGATATCCTTATAATATAATTTAAAATTGTTATTTTAAAAACAAAGAAGAAGTTGACATGTTCACGTAGGCTTCGATGGTCGTCAGATGTATTTACCGTTTCTTCTTCCGGGTTGGACCGTGTCAAGTTGTTGGTAGTTGCCGAGCTTTCGCACATCATGTGATGGCTTCTTCAGAGCTGAGTAGAGAATGAGAGCTGTTTTTAAATCCAGGTGGTATATAAATACCATGTTTTATACAAATAAAAAAAGAAGAAGTTTATGCTTCGGGACTCGAACCCGCGTCAATTAACTACCGCTGGCCTGAACACGGGCCTCGTTCTCCCAGTTCTCCCAAGAGGTCTTCTAGCCTTCCAGGTGTGCGAATTAATTTCCCTCAACCAGACCCACACCATATGTGAGAGGCTAAGAGATCCCCAGGGATAATGTAGCGAGATATTTTTGAATTTTCTAGCACTGAAGGAGTAGGGCCCACCTAATGCAGAGGTCAGCTCATCTGGCTAGTGATCAGAGTACGCTAGTTCGAATCCTGCCGAGGCCAATACTTTTTTCTTTAAAACAATAATGAGAAGTAAATATTACTTGTAATGTACTGTATGCTGCATATCGGGCAGTTTGGAGATGACATGTTCTAAAACCACACGAAATGAACGTGGGAAGGTTATAAGAGATGGGTAGTTCGGGATGGTACCGCAAGGAATACACACCAATTAGTTAAATTTCATAGATGCACAACTAATTAAATGTCCATATGCCAACCTTTTACCTTTACTTTACTTGATTTCCTATACATCAGAGGAAAGTAAGGACCGAAACCCCTACAGTGATGACTATGTATCTGCTAGTAGCCGAATATAACGCCAACAGCTAGAGGACAGCCCGCATGCTCCGCTGTGCACATGGATGAGGTTATATAAGAGCCAATTAGGAGACAAAGTGAGGCGTACTGTTCCTATTTACCCGCTCATTTTCAGGCCAAACAAGCGGAGAGCGGTTGATTCGGTCAAGAGGACAACCTATTTACCCATAACAAAACCTGTGCAATACCATCTCCGTGCTATGGAATTAGTTGGGCACTTGTCTGCACTTTAGGGTCTGTCATGCACAAGCTGAAATAAAAGAGAAATCCGGCTTAAAAGAGAAAAAAAAGTTTTGGTATGCTCATTTGTATGCTTCTTGTATCAAAAGTTCATAATGAGATTACAAAAAGTTTAAACGAGGCATGACGTGAAGTCATTCGCTGTGTTTACTAATTAAGCTGTAATCTTTATTGGAGCTATTATATATAGGAAAAAAAAACGTTTCGCAAGTTTTGTTCTGTCCCGAATTTAATATTCTCAATTCGAACTTAGCAGACAGCTGTAGCTACAATATTTGACAAGCATACTGTATTAAATTGGTCGAGAATTCCAAGCAATAAAAATATTAAACAGAATTTATAATAAATTTTTCTCAATTCACAAGCTATCCTCAATTTTCCGACAATTTTTGAATCATGTCGGACTTCGTATGAACAATTTTAGCAACACCTTGTTTTAAGTCAATTCTTATCAACATCTATGGGTGTTCTAGAGGTATATTACGTCACATGACCGGTTGGGTAAACTAAATTTCGTTAACACCTCGTCTAAAGAAAAATATTATTAATAAAATATGTAACACTATATTTACTCGCAAATAGCAGAAAATACCGCAAGTGATTGTTACGAGATTTGAAACGAACTTGATCCTTTGATTTTAACATCTTTTGTATTGTATAGAATGTTCCTCAATTTGTTTTTATAGAGCATATATAATATTTGTATAGTAATACGTGCAAATGATCTTAACTCTATACGTTTATTCTAACTATAATTTGTTCAACTAGTTTTGCAACCAATGTTGACTCCTTAATATGTGATTTCGTATAAAACAGAATTTACAAATAAAAAGCTTTGACATAGTATTGTTGGCGAAAAGTTCCAATGCTAATTTGTAATTCTTGCCTTTAGTAAATTATATATTAAGATCCTGAAGGCAGTTTACATGTTTATACCACTTGCCGATACTGCAATAAACGAAAGATTTGCAGATCCAGCAATCATTGCAGATGATAACAAGGTCCCAGTGAAAGGAGATCCATAATATTGGAACTATGCATTAGTATAGGAAAGGCAGTCCAAAGAGATATACATACAGGTAGGCTTGGGCGAGACAAAAAGAAGTTACAATACAGATGTCATGTGTCAGGGAGGGTGACATGTGCTAGCCATTGAACATCTGCTTAGTTGTAGGAATAGGGCGCGCTTCCACGACAGAGCTATCTACTACACACATTCGAACAACAATTACAAGGAGATAGCCACTGAGAATCAATAACAAGGATTGGTTTAAGTGATGGGATCACAAGGAGCAAGAAAGAGAGGGAAAGAAGAGTCCGTACGCAGGAGTTCTGTAAACTAAGCGTATTTCCCAAACTCCATTTGATCCTAGAGCTGTTAGGTAAGGTCATCAAGGCTGACTCTAGACTGTCCGGGAAGGAGCAAAAAGTTAGGTGATTAAACTTAGTACTTATTTTCTTTAATACATATATATTGGATGATTAGCTGAGTGCTGATATCCTAGTGGATAAAATGCATAGATTCAGTTAGAGTGTTTTAAATAAATACATATTATAAGGCCAAGAAGTGTTTTCTTATTTCATTCCTATTATGCCTTCAAAGGCTAGCGTACTTGCCCGGAAAGCAGGGAATCCGAGTTCGAGTCCCGGTTGACGTATTAAGAATTTTTTATTCTAATCCCTTGCATTTATTGTATAAAATTAATGTGGGATTAAATACCACAACTAATATCAGTTTTTAATACAATTTAATTTAAATA
>KZ808647.1:142346-158139 GCA_000696205.2 Oncopeltus fasciatus | reverse complement strand
TAGATAGCCCCTTCCTCCATGACCCTAAGTGGTTGAATGGAAGGCTAACACGCAAATAAAAAAAAAAATGGGCCTCCATCAAACATTTATGAGAGTTAGGTATGTAATTTTTTATTTTAAATGAACAAATATAAAACAAGTTAGAAAAAAAAATATTACGGATAATATTTGCAAAACAAACTGAAAAGAAAAAAAAAAACCAAGAGAATCCTGCAGTATAGTATTGCCTAATTAACTTGGCAGAGGACAAGGGCATGCATACTTTAGGTAAAACCCCCAACGAGCTTTCGCAACCACACATACGAGTCAGGGCTCGGCAAAGATTTAATTAATTAATGAACCCTCCTGTCTTCTGGCTGAAAGTTCCCAGCTCTCCTGCTACTTTGTGGAATGTCGTACAAGTTATTAATGAGATCCCAGCGCGGGAAGACGGGGAGAGCTGGGGAAGACGATAGAAGATACTGCAGAACCCAGAGAGAACCACTTACTTGCAGCACACGAGGATGATGCTAAGTACATCGATAAGTACCGCTCAACTAAGTCTCTTCCACAACTCTGAAGTATTTCACTTTACGGTTTAGGAATGCGTTATTTGAAAGAAAAATATAGGAAAACCTTACTGTATAACCCATCCTCGGTTTTTACCATCTTTATAAATTATTTAAATCCCTACTCTTTTGAGTAGACCGATTTTTGCATTAATTTGGAATTCATAGGCTGTAAAGTTAAAGATTTATT
Source organism: Oncopeltus fasciatus (assembly GCA_000696205.2). Taxonomy (NCBI): domain Eukaryota; kingdom Metazoa; phylum Arthropoda; class Insecta; order Hemiptera; family Lygaeidae; genus Oncopeltus; species Oncopeltus fasciatus. Next base: position 157,401 of record KZ808647.1, on the reverse strand, counting down.
ATCATTTATATTTCCCTGTGTAACTCCTACAATATGTATTTTATGAATAAACAAACCAGTGTTGAAGTGACATGAACTCAGTCATGGAAGTGTGAACTCAGGGACAGGTCGTCCTCTCTCATCTTCATGATAGCCCTGAAGATGGCTTGCAACGTAAGCCGAAACACTGTCAGATAATCCTTTATTAAAAAATACATTTTTTAAATTTGTGTTTTTTGGATCTACCTTGACCGAACCCTAACTAAAATCATCTAAGAAAAAAAACCAGTGTTGAGTTTCCTTACTGTTGCTTAGAGTAACAAAACTCAACACTGGTTTAAAAAGGAGAGCTTGTTGACCGTAGATATTATTCTATGATGATTTTAGTTGGGGTTCGGTCGAGCGAACCCCAATTAAAATCATATAAGGATCAACACTGGTTTGTTAAACGCAATTGATTAATTAATTGAAACGCTTCATTAAAAAAAAAAAGTGGGAGAGGTTTACTCGTATTTGCCATTGCACGCAATCCTCCACTCCTATTAGTCTGAATTTTCTTTCGTTTCGCATTTAAAATGCTAAGTTTTATTAAGAAAAACTGAAAACGGTGGCCTGAAGAACGATGACAGACAGAAAGACACACGAACGCACATTCACAAATTTTAGCGAGAATTATTTTTTGTTGTGTCATAGTTTAATTTCCCAACGTGAAATATGTTAATAAAATATATTATAATGATTGTATTTGTAATAATAACGAAGATATTGAGATTTTTATAATTAGTTTCCCTCTAAATTCAAACAAATTACTTCAATTTCTAAAAATAATATTAAATACCAAAATTTAAGGACTTAAACAAATATTAGGGAACCAAGGTAGGTTATGGGAATTGTTCGGGTTTCGTAATCGCAGAAGAATCCAATCCCGTCCAGGGCAAGCTTTTATCGATAAATAAAAGTTTGTGCTGAGCCATGGATGTTTAGATTTATAATGTAAATGATATATTATAAGTTACAATTCAAAAGAAAATTTTTAAACACATCAATTATATAAAAATAATAATATTTATCTGTCAGGCAACATGTATAATAAAAAATGTAATACAAAATCAACTAAAGTCCAATATTTAATTAAAATATTCTCATATTTTTAACATTACATTCCTAAGGGTTTTATTTGTTTCACAGACGACACAATGTCATTCTACCATAATGACAGGAAACGTTTGTTTGACCTAAACATTAACGTTTGAAGGCTGTTCTTTTCTTGTAGCTCTCAGTAGGGCAATTTAGGGGGTTAACGACAATTATGCATTGTATATTACATTTCTTGAGTAATTTATGAATCATTCTCTCAATCGATATAAATAATCCATAGCTTGATTGGTTGAGGCGCGGCCTTGTAGGTTGACCTGTGCAATTTTATAGCTACGCCATGAAATAAACAACAATTCCAACAAAGCCTTTTACCCAATTTATCCTATTCCATTCGGCCTTTTCGATGTAGACAGCTTTCTGTAGTTAGCTATCTATTGCATGAGGTTATAATAGTTGAATCCAAAATGAGTTCAACTCAGTTAAAGACACTCTACCTGCCATCCCTTTGGTTGCAACGACCCTTCACCAGTTTAAGACACTCAATCCCTAGATTTACAACATGCACTTCTGGAACTCTTTGTCGGCTGCAGTCTACCTTTATCCCTTTGGCGGCACCGACCCTTCACCAGCACTTTCTTTGTTTGTAAATACTTCATATACCCCGGAATCCATGCTTCCCGCATTCTGGTGTTAGCCGAGAGTCGGTCTAGTCATAGGGTTAGAAGGCTGTCTTACCCTTAGTTAGTTTTAAGTTAGTCATAGTTAGTAATAGTAAGTAAGTTGTAAATTATAAAGTACTTTTGTTTTGAGAAATAAAGTTTTTTCCAACTATTCGTGAACAAGAGATTTAACTCTCGTCATTTCTACCAATCAGGTGTGATTGAGCATTGCTTTTTGAAATATTTCCAGATCATCTCGGAGTATACGGGGACCTACAACCGGCCAGCTAGCGAGATGTAAGATAGAGCGTCAATCTAGGAGGTCTGTCTTTGGAGATTGTTTATTTAAATAAGTGACAGACTCCATGGAGAGAGAATGATGACTCAGAAGAAGTGGTCCGGGGAGTGTACATGAAGCCGACAAAGGACCATGAATGAGCGGGAGGGGGAGTAGGATGGCGGGAGGGGAGAGATATGACTCACGTAGCGCTGTGGTGGTGGGGTGGGGGGTGCAGGTTCATTGTTATCAGCAGAGCACGGCCGATAACTACCAGCCACGTCTGATGCACACAATGCGACTGCCTGAACCCTCTGATAATTTTCTCCCTTTGTCTTACGCCTTTCAGAAAATAATTATGCTAATGTTTTTCCATTACACAAATTATTTTAGGTTAGTTCACTCCTGTATTTATTTGAGGTATTTGAAATAAGGTATCATTGAACTTCAATGGGTTTTATAAAAATAAAATAATTAATAACAAAAACTTTTCACTTTAAAATGTGAAGAATCTGGAGAAACGACAACGACGATATAATTGATGCTTTTAATAAGGATTTTAAATGACTTCAAAACAAAAAGGTCATATATATATGTCCGAACGCATTTAGAATCCCCTATTTTAAAAATAATAATGCACAATTGGGTATTTAAACTTAATTTTACAAACTGTTGGATGAGTTCGTTAATGTCTGAAATCGGTCTTGGGGAAGGGGCTGTTTAAGGGAAGAACAACATTTAAAATCTTAATATATTCGTTGTTATTGCCGACACGAAAACAATGCTCCCCCCACTCATCCTACCCGTCTGGTCTAGAGATAAGCTTAGTGGTGATAACTTTTACCCTCGTTGTTCTCTTCGGATTTTAAATTTAAATTCATTAATTAGTCTTATTTATATCCAGCTTTAATGAAACATGGGTTAAAATGCATTGATTAAGCAACTCCTGCCTGACGGACGTTTTTCAGTAATGAACTTTTGCTTCACAAAAATCCGGAGAGGAGGAAACATATTCGGTCCCTCCCCTCTGAAAAAGCATTTGACAGACAAAAAGAGCAGATCACAGGGGGTAGAAAAAAAAAAATTAAAAGAAGAAAACTCAATCAAAAAGCTGGGCTACGCCATATGGACGAAAGGAAATTGACAACAGTTTCCGCAATGTCATATTCTGTTTATCCCACTGCATTAAACCTTTTCAAAATACGATCTTAAAAACATGTTGATAGTGGTGTCATTGGTCACCTCCTCTCCTCATGTGACTTTCATTAATGTCATTTATTTTCTATTATACATTGTTATCAAATTACAAAATGTTTTTATTTATTTTTAACAGAATGTAATATATAAACAAAGGTTATATAAAAAATAATACAAAATTTTCTATATTCAGACAGTATTTTAAAAAGATAGACTAACTGAATATTACTTAAGAGTAACAATTCCTTTGAAGTATTGTTTGGCATTGTTAATGCTTTTTGATTTTCTTATATTATATGAAATAATTATAATGCCATTATAAATTAATTACATTTAAAAATCACTTTTGTTTGTTATATTAAAGTAATACTATTCTGACAAGAATTTACAATGACTCAATTTCCTAATCTAGTCTAGGAGAGGGGAGAAGGATTTTGATTCTATTTCATTGTTAGAAACTGAATTATACCATGCAGTTATTTTTCGCAGGAGAGAGAAGAGAAAAGACTGTCTGAATCTAAAACAAATGGTGTGGTCAATGGAAGTGAAAATAATCCTGCTCTGTGCGATGGGAGAGAACCTATTGAAAGGGTTAAATCTAAAAGACAGAGTGCNAAAAAAAAGGTGTATTTTTTTTAAAGATTATCTCCCAACGTTTCGGCTTACATCGTAAGCCATCTTCAGGGCTGTAGATATACAATGCCATGAGAATACAATAATAATTTACAATATTATAATATAGAATTTCCATGTGATATCAAAAGTATGAATGTAGAAAGATATGTAAAAAAATTTAAGAACATGCAGAACAACAACCTATTAAAAAAATTATTGAAAAAAAATTTTTAAACAGTAATTGACCTCACCTGCCTATCAGGAAGATGAGAGAGGCAAACTAATATCTACGGCCAAAAAACTCTCCATTTGAATTTATAGATTTAGATTCAAATGTTTTTGAAGTTTATAATTAGTTGTAGATTGTTGTAGTGAATAACTTCTCATATAAACAATATTCTTCCAATTCCCTATTGTCAATTTTGATGACGTTTATTTCTACTGCCAAGAGGGCATTAAGGATTAATTTTGTTGGGTTGTTAAAAATACCCTGGTTGCCATCATTTTTGCTAACACAATATGTTACCTTGAAACACCGAAATTTTGCCTTAGATATACCAGAGNTATTTTGCATACATAATTTAATTCCGGTTCATCTCAATCGCATTTGTTTTACATAGATAAATACATTTATTGTTGAAACAACTATACCCGGATCGAATCATTATTCCAACATTAAATAATCACAACAACAACAATGGATTATCAGCAATATGAATGTTGTTATTCTTTTCAAAGTTGTTCACTGAAACAACTACAAGAACAGTCGGAAGTGATATAGAGTCTCGGACAACAGGCACAGGACGAGATAGCCTGGCAGGGCAAATAGTCCAGCTTAAATCAATATGGCTTCCAAATACCCTTCTCCAGGCTCTGTGATATTTGAGCAAATATTTGTATTTCCAGCAGATGCATACACCAAGTATTTATTATGTATGATTGAACAAGATATAACTGGCATAAAGTTAGTGTCTTTTCCTATCAATTTTAATAATCAATGCCTAGAGGATGAATTGCTACCTTTGTAAACAGGGTTTTCGTTTGATTTTTGTATAATAAAACTATTAACACCTGAAACTTTTATCATGGAACCTAACTTCCCACAAACAAGTCTCATTACTGGAATTTCGAATCATGAACTAACGCAAATAAAAAAAGAACAAGTTTGGATATTAAAAAATATACTCATATTAGATAATTCACATGGAGCTTTATATTCAAAATAAAGCAAGTATTCATTTAACCGAGAAATATTTGTGATAGATCTAATTTTTAATTTTAAAAGTGAGATCCAGAAAGCCCCCTCAAGAAATTGTGCTAAGATGTTGATCGAGAGGTACGCATCCATCTTTTTAAAAATTCAGCCTCCTATATCTTCCTCTTCACTTGCGTGTTTAAGCTCACGAATATAGCGGAAGAGGAGGGGGGGGGGGCAGCCGGAAATCTTCAAGAGCATACGAAGGAAGTACCCGGCCGGATGCAATTAGACAACTGCGACAGATTCACGTGGCTGGTCCTTCCTGCGATGGCCCAGAAGGCGCTTTCCTTAAAGCTAGAGCACTCGCTCCCTTAAGCGTTATTGGACATTATTTATATTTTATCTTTAAGGGTTTTCCTAATTATTGCTTGATATATTAGCAACAGTTTTAATTCTTGGTGCGCCAAATATATGAAGGCCTCTCCGAGTTGTTCCCCCCAGGCCGGTACTTCCCGCCTCGAGACGGATGTACTACCTGGATCACAAAAGTCGTCACCACACCCATACCTAAACCGGACAGGTTAACGAGCTCCGGGCAGCCAACTTTCTCAGATTTGGAATACACGCCTCCCACCCTCGTTCCGTCGGCCACGCCTCTTCTCCCACCCTCCGGCCACAGGGGCCATCAGATCTTGGGCGCACAGCAATGCATCAACTCTTTTATAATCTCTCCTGTTGCCGTTATTTATTCTTCTAATGCCAGTAACAATATAAATAAACAAATAGAAAAGGTCATAATATAATCTATGTGAATGTTATTAACAGGACTGATTCAATCTGTGCTAACTCGATGGATTCATTTGAATATAAATCGAAAATGCAAAAACGTTAGCAAGCCAGTAATAAATTTAAACTTAACTAACACAAATCATGATTACCCGTACTGAGTTTCACAGAATGGCATTTTTCTAGAAATGGTAAAGGATGTTTGAAAAATGGAGAGAGAGGTAGGGGTGGGAGTTCCAGTGTATATTAGGCCGTTCGGGTGGCAATGAGAAAGGGGTGAGGGGGGGATGCTAAAGAAAACAAAAGGCGAGCGGAGAGTGAATGACGTCAGATCGATATTGGCCCTGCTGTTTTGATTCCTGCCACTTAGCAGGCTCTCCATCGTACTCGAGCAGAACTTTTACAAACACACCTCCAGTCAATTCCCTACCGTCCATCTCTCCTGTCTACAGTACAATTAGCAGCCTTACAACAACACCATTACAGTAGAATCAACAAAAATAAACAAACCGTTGAATTTAGCTATAGCCTAAACCGTTCGACGTAGAACAACTCTTATCAGCTCAAACTGGCATCTTGAAATTTTTATCAAAAGTTTTCTTCAGTTATTTTAATGTATAATATTTACGAATAAGAAAAAAGATATAAATTTTAGTTTGACAAATCATTACAGTTGTTAAACAATTTAAAAGACTAGTTTCATCCAAAATGTGTGCTGGGGGTGTGACATTAGGATCACATGCCTACTTTTGTAAGGGCCATAGAGGATAACACAAATACTGTCCATGACTATTTGCTGAAGCGGTTGAAATGAGCAAGGTTAAAAGACCAGTCTCGTCATAACCTAAAATAAAATAGGTATTTCAATTATGAGATATAACCAATAATTCATTGACTCTTTTTCTAAATATTTTAAAGCCAAGATTGAAAAAAATTAGCCTTATACAGATTTTAATTTAAATTTTGCCTAGCACAGATATTAAGAAAAATCGTTATTCTCCTAAAAAGACTCTAAATGAAAACTAATTAGTTGTAGATTGTTGTAGTGAATAACTTCTCATATAAACAATATTCTTCCAATTCCCTATTGTCAATTTTGATGACGTTTATTTCTACTGCCAAGAGGGCATTAAGGATTAATTTTGTTGGGTTGTTAAAAATACCCTGGTTTCCATCATTTTTGCTAACACAATATGTTACCTTGATACACCGAAATGTTGCCTTAAATATACCAGAGAAAAAAAAATCGTACAAAACTTTGTCTTTAAAATACACTTTTTCTAAGTTAGGATGCTTAATAAGTGCGAGGGGTGGAGTTACATTAGAAAATATAAAACATATACAGTTTCTTTTCTAATGCTTCATTTTTTATGATAAAAATATCGCTCGGCTTCTAAAAGAAGCGGCAAACGGTTTAAAAAAATAAATAATTGTTGTTAGAATTATTGTCATATATTTTTGACTTTTCGCCTTCCATCAAGAAGTTGAAATATTAACTCTTATTTAAAAAAAAAAAAAAAAAAAAAAGTTATTTTTCAAGTGTACTGCAAGGTGCCAAAATTGCCTTTGTTATTTTTCGCTTCACTGGTATCGTTCAAAACAGATATATAAAAAACCCCTTTGCGTAATCTAAGTGGATTTTTCCATTTCCTTAAATTATGGAAATAAGTTGGATGAAATGAAGAAATGAAGAGAATATTAGGATTTTTTAGGTTTATTTTAAAAAAATTAAGAGGATTGGGATCCCGTCACTGGAAGGCTTTTAGAGTGAATTTAAATTTGTCCAGTGCCACTNGAATCCCTCCCCTCTCCAGCTCCCCTCAATGCCCAACGGTTTGTAGAGGTTTCCCTCTATAGCCAGACATATTTTTTCTCCCCTCGGCATTCGGCAGCTATTCCCATATTTACCCCCACAAAAATAGCTTATTTAAAAAAAAAAAGTTATTCCTCATATAAGAATATTGACCTATATAAAGATAAATCCCTTAATAATACTCTTCATAAATATTGCTTTACATACTATGTTTTACAGTTAAATAAAAAAATACTAATTCATTAAAAACACTTTTAATAATGAAGAATATGTGGTCAGGTTCAGGTGTGCCAAACATTTCCCTGGCGTTAATGACCCGGTTGACTCGTCATTAAAATAAATAAATAAATAAATAAATCTATATATATATACTTCAGTACTTTTCTACAAGTTTTTGGAAGATTTCGTATAAATAGTCAATTGGCGCTTTACAAAAAGGTACTTAAATACTGGAGAACATTAAAATATATCAGTTTAAAATGTTACTTTTCCAGCACTAACACTCCTGTGTTAAAAAAGGGACAGTAATTGGGAAAGAATTAAATTTATTATTTCAATGAGAAATGGAAAACGTAAAAAAGCAGTAAATTACTATATTTTTCTCAAGTAAGACGGCGCACTTATCCCCAAACGATTTACAACGAGGAATCACTCTTGCAATATGCGTTATCCCACCCTTGTAATGGTTAAGGGTTGAGCAACGTCCGCAAGAAGCAGGCGACTTCCTTACGTCTTACGTCGTGTGAATGAGCACAGAGGATTTCAGGTGATGACATCTCTTGTCTTTCTCCAACAATTTTAGCTTTCTAGCAAACTGACGGATTCCCCATCCTTGGAAAATCGTAAAAAAAAAAAAAAAAATGATAGGAAAATTATCCTCAAAGTAATGAAATTATTCGTAAAATGAATTGCTATTAAAAATTAAAAAAAACTTTAACAAAGCTATAAAATATGCCAAAACATGGTTCAACACTCTAAAATTATAGGTTCAGCAGTATTTGAAGACATTTTGAAGAAAATATTTTTAAAAATTAATTGCAGACATATAACTGAAAATACTATTCGTTAATAGTGAAATTAATAGTCACTAAAATCAGTTACTTTATGCTATGAAGTACTAGAGATGTTTAAAAACAGTGCTGATAAGAGCCATACATAACCCATTCCTTAATAATTTTAATCAGTAATGCCTCTTCATATATTCAAGTTTCAAGGCAACCGCTATGGTGTATGACCCCTCCAGTCATTAACCTAACATAATATCAAAGCCTAACATCAAATTTGAAATAATTTGGCTTTGGAGTTTTATTTAACATTATTCCTTATACATCGCTTTTTTTTTTGTATACAGATATCAATACGTGATTCAGCAATGAAAAATGCATAAAATTGGCATTATTAATATATCTCATTTGCAGAATGGTCTGAAGGTCCTGTGCTTACTGCACTTGCAACAAACAGCCCGACAAAGTCTCGTGCAAACATTAATTTCTGAGCGTACCGGAGCAGATGGCAGTGGTCTTGTAGAGCCCCCATGTACAACCCTAGTGGCATTAATCAGAAATTGAGGGAACTAATGTTCTGATTGTCTCTCTCTTTCTCACTCTGATTCACAGATTCTCCTCAACAGTGATTTCACTGTTGTTATAGTGAGCGACATAGTTTAGCCGGCGTAGCAGTTTGCAGGTAGGAAATAAAGAGTATTGCTTGAGCACAAGTTATTTTTCCTTATGATACCCGAAGAAACTGTGACTTGTCTACTGTGAACAGCCTCAAGGAGAACGTTTATGATAGTTTTATCAAATTCGCTAGAGCTCCTCTATCTCTATACTCTATTTTAAAACACGTTACTCGGTAATTGCGCAGACGCTATCAGCTTAATTCCTTTTTTTAAATTTAAAGTTTTAACTAAAACCGTTCTGCAGTGCAGTCACAATTTACTTCCCTCGTGCACACCCACAAACGCACGCATCTGTGTAAAAAATTTAAATTTATTAATTGATTGCTACAATTTGCCAACATATAGAAAAATGACGAATAAGGCAATTGATACTTTAAACTTAACTAATTATTTGTTAAACAAACTTAATAAATAATAAGAATATTAATTATGACTTAAATTATTTCAATGAACATAATAAATAAAAATGAATTGGTTACTACTAATGCACCAATAAATACAAATTATTAAATTTTTCCATGCGTTAAAATCCATGCCTTAAAATTACTATAATAGTCAGTGAGAGTGCTTACCGAATAAATGGTGTTGTGAATGATCCTTTGTCTAAGTCTTCAACTGACCTGAAAAAGATAATTATTAATGATATGCTTACTTTCAGTCCGCGGGTGGCAGATAAATGACAAAATTGGCAGAATATATTATATTCAGTAATATAATATGGAATAATAAAATAGAAAAGAAAATCAGTCACTAACAACTGTATCAGAAACTAAAAACAAAACAAAAACTACTTTATTATACATAGTTACTTTATACAACTATACATAATTACTTTATGTATTGGCTATATTAACTAATAAGGGAAATAACTCTTCATATTCCTTTTAGCGAAAGAAATACAGCTATTGTGAGTGTTATCAAGAACGATTTTTTGCAAATTTTTTTCGGGTCTCCCTACTGTGACATTCACTAAGAATTCACTAAATTTATATATATATGTGTGTGTGTGTGTGTGTGTGTGTATACTATTGAGCAACATCGTACAAATCGTAGTGGACGATTAATGCAATGTCAAGACCGAGTGAACAACCTTTTGATTGATAAAACTGAACTCAGATTCGTTTATCAATAAAAGATTTATTCTATAAGTGTAGGGATGATTTAACAGGGATAGTTTACTGACAAATATTTATCCACTAAGATTCTGAGGAATTCGTATTTTGCAGCACTTGCATGACGGAATTTAAGAGAATTTTTCAAACCAATTAATTTATGTTAGTCGAAAATAACAGTATCCCCCCCCCCCTTATAACAGAAAAATCATTATCGGTAATTACAAATAAATGATACTTTAATGATAGTTCAGTTTTGTATTTTAGGGACGCAAAACTTGGTAGACTAAGGACTAAAATTTTAAACTTGACTTAGTTTTCCTCAAGAATTATTGAGCAAGAGTCAATATCAGCTAGGTGAGTGCTTAATGTTTCTTTCCTGATAAGGTTCAATGAGCCATTGAATGGTGACATATTTAGTGAATTACAGTCATCGGTTGATAGAGAACAATGTTTTATCAATGGAAGATAATGAATTTCGTCAACTTCAAACAAGCTCATTGTAGTTATCAAGTCGAGTTTCAACACGGCCTCGAGCGATGTGACTATATCTCACTTGGTGTTGCAAGCCGCTCCCCTCGCAAACAGTAAATATCGATACTGAATGTGTTGCCATCTAGTGAAGAATCTCTCCCTATCGATATACAGAATTCCATTGGGATTTATATTTATACAAAAGATTCATTCTGGCGGACAGAAAAGAGTAAAAAAAATAACAACTATATTTACACACATTATAAACCATAAACATTATAAACCATAAACATTATAAACCATGATATAAATGCAAAAATAAATTTTTCAAAGTAAAAGTTCATGGCATATAAGATGGAATAAAATATGAGATATCGTGACTAAATAAACTTTTTTTTTTTTTTAATCCTTTTGGCAAATCAACCACTAGGGTCATTATTGCCTTAATGCCGGTGAGAAATGGCTATACCTTCACCGTAACGGCAGAAGAGCAGAGGGAGAACCCAAAGAGGGGCGACCCCAGGAGCACCAGCACCCGCAGCGGCACCACTCCGATAGCTCTCCCGTGGTCATTATTGCAGGCTTTTGTGCATGCTCTCGGAAGAAGGCTTGATTGTGGAGTGCGCATGTGCCTGCTCCATCCGCACTCCACCAAGCCTTGGACCTAAACATAGTCTAGAGCCCCAGAAGTGGCACCAACCAGCAAGCCCCGACTAAATAAACTAAAATTTTAAAACGATCTGAATAAATATTATTCACTAAATTGTTGTGTAAATAAATTGACTGAGGTTTATTGAAAATCACTGTCCACAGACTTTGAATACTCTNTGTGTGTGTGTTTGTTTTTCGCTAATGCTAATGCTTTAGATGTCATAATTTTTTAAAATGAAATACGGTATAAATATTATTTTTTGTGGTATTTAATCCCACGTAAATTTTAACAAGTTTTAGTGCAAAGGAACAGAATAAAATATCTAACTGGCACAGCCAGGAATCAAACCTGGATCTCCTGCTATCTGGAGTGCGGGGATTTCAGTACAGCATCTAGTGCTATCACTAGTGCGGGGAATTTAATAACTTATCAGACTTGTCTCGGTAGCGTAAATGGAAAATGCACCAGCTCGGATAGCAGGAGATCCAGGTTCGAGTTCTGGCTGGGAAAGTTAGATTTTTTATTCTGTTCCCTTGCACTAAAAATTGTTAAAATACGGTATGTATCTTTTAAATGTAATACAAGGGCCAAAGTTCTATATTCAGTTTCTTCTATCTAGCGGGCGTAATATTTAATTTAGAGCAATGAAACTGAATCTAGATTTTTTTATCGATGAAACATATATTATTGTCTAGATGTAGGAGTTTACATGACATGTAAGATTCAATAACCAATATCTACCAACCATGATGCTTAGGAATTCGCTCAGCTAAGGCAGCAGCAAATATTTGTAAGGACACTTCCAAAGGTATTTTTAATCAATCGGATGATGAGAAATGAACCACGGGGAAAGCTTACCGTCTCCTATTGTTAAATTATTGGTTTAATATAAAAAGTAATAAAACATAATAGAACGTGAGAATTTTTTTTATTCTCTAAATAAATTAATCATTTTTACTATAGTACAGCGAAAAAATATTAAAAAATCTCTGACGAGAGCAACTTAAATTGCTACAAATATTTTATTTGGTTCTAGTTTTTTATCCCACGTAAATTCTAAACAATTAATGAGAGGGAATAGAATAAAAAAATCTATCTGTCCCTTTTGTCACCTATTTTCTTCTAGATAAATTAAATAAAGTAAATGACGAGAGTCGACAAATAGCTTGACAATGTCAGCTCCTTCGAGTTTAAGACGAAGTTCTCGTCTTTCATGGGTTAGGCTCTCGCTAGTGTAGAGGGAATTGAATGAGATATCTAGCGCGTCCTGGTAGCATAACTGGTAAATGCACCGGCCCGGATAGCAGGAGATCCAGGTTCGATTCCTGGCTGGGACAGATAGATTTTTTTATTCTATTCCCTCTCATTAATTGTTTATACATATTTNTTGCTAGGTGGGGAAAAAAAAAAACGACGAATTAGGAATTAATGGGAAAACATGTTTGGGAAAATAAGTGTGAATGATGAATGTAAACGTGATTATATTATGTTTTAATAATTGAACTGAACGTTTATAATTCAAATCCCGTCTGTACATAGTTGGGGTTATGCGGAGGGAGGATGAAGTTGTCCATTAGAGGTGAGTTTGAAGAGGGGATGATGTTCCGCTAATAGGAGATGACGGGGAGCAGAGTCACAGATTAATGATCGGAGAGGTTTCCCTTAAATTAAGATGATAATAAATAACCCCTGCCGTAGGAGACTTGTTGATCTGGGGTTGGGTCAGGGCAGCTACGACCGGCCCGCATCTCTGGGGCTTCCAACATCCGCGACAAGGATACCCCCGACTTGAGGGGGGAACAGCTGCTCACATGGAAGACTTCTAGCAGGGGTTGGCGGTAGCTCGGAAACTGAGAGATCGCTTTGCTCACACAACACTTTCCTAAAATAAGCAAAAACATCTCATCTCTTTAAACAATTGATGCGAGGGAAAAGAATAAAAAATCTATCTGTCCTAGCCAGGAATCGAACCTGGATCTCCTGCTTCGTCTTTCTCGTAGTTTAGGCTCTCGCTAGAGTGTTGGGAATTTAAGAGGTTATATAGCTCGTCCCGGCGGTGCAATGGAAGCATACCGTCCTGGAAAGCAGGAGATCCAGGTTCGAGTTCCACAACTAAATTAAAAATTTCATCTCTTTGTTTTAAAAACTGCGGATTTTGAATGAACTTTATTTACCCCTACTACTATGTACAATCGGCAAAGATCTTTCATTTTTTTTCCCCAGAAACCACATCCTCAGCGTTAATAGCACAAACGTGGATATCTTGATTTAATTAGGGTAAATACGCTAAAATCAAAACACAGAACGGAAATCGAATGAGTATTAGAGAAGATTTTGTCTTTTTTAAAAATATGACAGACCCTTGCTTATCTCCGAAGCCGTATCTCTCTAAAAATAGTCTAGAAATGTTGTCTGAGCGTTGTCGAGTAGAAACCCCTCGCGGCAATAATATTCCTCCATTTCTACAAGGTACGTACTCGGAAGTAAAGATAGACTGGATTCTATACAGTTCTGGACAATATCCAATGGTATTCCATAAGCACATTATTCGTGGTATAATCAAACTTCCATAATACATATAATCTGGTTTGCCTGAACAGAGGTTTCCTCTTATTTCTAGAAATAATTTCTCCCACTCAATAAATATTTCTTCCGGGTAGCAGGAACAAAGATTAAAAGATTGTAATATCTTTGAATTCTCCATCTGTAAATGGAAATTTAAAAAAAAAATACTGGCTAAGATAGTCTTATAAACTAGTCAATTTTAAGAGGAATGAATAAGTGAGCAGTTATAAAATAGGCAAAGGAAATTAAATAAAATAGAAATAAGTGATTATTCAGTAAATTCTTTTCAACTGTTTAGAAATTGACAATAGAATAAATTTAATAAAAAATAAGCATACCCAAAGAATACAATAAATCAATCCAGGTCTAGTAGCTATTTACTAAATGAAACATAATCAATTAAGTCGAAAAAGGCAAAATGTATGAATCTCAAAGTAGATTCAGTAACGTACAATCTTGACAGCGTGGTTCATATATATGAATACAAAATCTGCCTTACTTCTGTCCGAAGATTAAGTACCAACTCTGAGTGCGCAAAGGACTCAGAGGGAGAAAGAGAAGGGCGAAAAAAGAAAGTAAAGAGAAAGAGAAAGAGAGAGAGAGAGATATTAATACACCTGGCAGGATTGAACCTATTGGTCATCCTTTCACTAAACAAGGACTACTTCATTAGTGAATACAGAAAAAAATATAAACAATTATGATAAATAATACAGGTATTGATAAAACCAGATCTTAAATAAATGAATTATAATTAATACTAATATAACATATTAAAATATCATCAATATTCTAGTTTGTAATTTATACAATTACTATATTATACATATATAATTTATACATATACTAAAATCTGTAGCAAATCATGTAAAACTTTAAATTTTTTTAAGTATAGTTGTAGAAAAAATAAGTTATCTAATTTCAATTGAGTGAACTAAAATATAAATAT
>KZ808647.1:103275-135287 GCA_000696205.2 Oncopeltus fasciatus | reverse complement strand
ATTGGCAAGTGCACCGGCCCGGATAGCAGGAGATCCAGGTTCCTTTCCTGGCTGGGACAGTTATATTTTTATTCTATTCCCTCTCATTAATTGTTTAAAATTTACGTGGGATAAAAAACCACAACCAAATAAAATATTTGTAATTAGTAACCTCCACGGTTACTATGTTTTTTTTAAAAATTATTTATACCAGTAACTAAAAAATTATGAGAGAAATGCGAGATAAAAGTAAATATATTTTACATTGGCGAGAATTAAGGGCGTTTAGTGGCAGCTATTCCAAAACATTATTATAAATCATCTTAATTCATGGCGCAATCATCTAAGGCGCATTTTTAAAATGTTATTCATCTGAATAGGCATGAGGTGCACTAGCCTAAATGATGTTGACAGCATAATTTTCAGAGAAAAGTAAACAGATGAGAGAGGACGGCTGGGGTTAGGAATAATCGTGGTAGCGGAGGACGAACTCGTGGTAAGCAGAAAATAACAAGATAAATATTTGAAGGGAGTAAACAAAGAAAAAGCCAGAAAGGGGGTTGATGGGAGGAGCGAATCCCACCAGGGCAGATGGGGAGACAGCAATTTGTATAAAGCGGACGGGGAAGTCATCCTGGGAGAGCCGGTGTTCCCTGTCAGGAGCACAGGAGAGCTTTTCTTTATGGCGTCTGGGAGAGGGCAGACCAGGGGTTCAGTGTGCTCGTCTTCTAAGGGGCAATCGTATACCAATGGGTTCTTCGGGAGTCTTCGTATAGATCATCTTCTACCTTCTACTACTTCCGAGAGTATAACTGCTGAAGAAGGAAGCATACCAGAAGGATCACAGGACTCCAAATTGTCAAAAATACTTCGAATATAAATATTTTTGTACTAAATTGTGTACCATATAAATAGTTTCAAAAATAGCTCTAGAGCTATAAAAGGAGTTCTGCCATTGGACAGCTTCTCCATCAAGCGAAGTACATGGTAAGTTTTTTTTATTATTATGTATATTTTTTTATTAATTTTATTTTATTTTTTAAATTAATTTATATTGTGAATATTATCCAACACATTAAAAGATGCAAAAATATGTAGGATGTAATTACTAATAAAGTTTTATTTTGTTTTTAAGAGCTATAAAATGCTGAGTTATGATTAAGTGGACATGAAAAGTATGTAGTCTACGCATTTTACGTGAAGTCTTACGCCTGATATGTTAATCTCTTTATCCTTGACATCGACCTTCAAGATCCAATTCCTCCTCGCCACAGCCTCAGCTCAATAGTATCCAAGGGTAGTGTTACCAAAATCATTGTATAGACCAGCGAGAGGCTGAAGGACTGAGATACCAAGGACGATCTCTGAACTCTGCCAGGGCAGGAAGAGACTGTTTATACAACCAAGGACAAAATCCTTCAGAAAGACATACATTTGTTTCAAAACTGCACATTCATTTGTAACATTATCAATGCAGAACTATCAAAACATTTGTGCTATCATGTCTATGTCTTTCTATTTATTTATTTATTTTTGTTACTTTCAAAATCATGATCACTACTAGCATAATCTTTATCTAATTATTATCTGTATAAACACCAGAATGAAAAGGAATAATAGATTATGAAAAGGCGAAGATTTACAAAGAAAACACGTCAAATTAGCATAATAACAACTAACTGTCAAGAATAATAGATAGATAGACTTTAAATAGATAGATAGAAATAGACAAATTTTAAACCTATAAAATGAATAAATTTTGATTCCAAAAATTTAAAACAGTAATTCTTATTTATGAGAGTTACGAAAAAGTTTATAAATCACAATGAATGTGAAATGTAATTTTTTTAAATTTTTCTAATGTACATTATTACAAATTTTTTTAATTATTTATTTTTAACAGAATGTTATATGTAAATGAAGGTTATAAAAAAATTTACATTAAAAAAAATTAAGAATGTAACTAGTAGATTTGAATGAGTAATCCTTTATTTGAACTAGACAAGATGTAATAGTTTATAAGGATTCTTCATAAAAACAGTTTTGGAAGCATTAAATGGGATATCTACAATATTATAACATGGCAGGTGTAAAATTTATTTTTATATCACTCATGTTTTATATATATTTTTTTTTACGAAAATACACATAACAGGATATATTAAGTATCTAGCAAATGGTGAGTTGGTCCTTAATCGTTAACCTGATGAATAGTTACCAGGAAAGTGATAGTGATAGTTAGTGAAATTAAATAAAGTTTTCTCATGTGAGTGTCTCTTACTTAAGAAATTGCTCATAATTATGAGATAATTATTGAAAATAATTTTTGAGGAGAATTGTTTGAGATTCATTCAATGAGTTAAAAATAAAAAAAGTATTTGTACAAGTATTTGCTAGAATGTCGCTCCTCTTCTTCTATTATCCTTGGCACTGACCAGCAACTCAGGCTAAAACATTGGACAAAGTAAAATCTTTTTGATTCATGAAGATGTTTTTTTTTTAAAAACTCATCGATTGAATATTATCAATGGTTAAATAATATCAGCTAGTTGAAAATAATTAAGTTTATACAGTAATAAATTCAGACAAATGGTATTTTTAACATGTTTTCTGGACGAGGTCTCAATTCCCGATCTGAGGGTTCCCCTTACGAGCAATTGCCCCGACAGGAGTTCCGGGGAGCAGGGCAGACTGTAGGAAATGATCGATACAATTTATTGAGGGAACCACTCCCTACTCCCAGTCCACGGGGGGAAGGGCAGCTCCGATCCTTAAGTCTCCTCGGAGAATTTAATTGAAGTAAGGAATTCTGTGAGCTGGAGAAGGGAGGGGAGATCTTGTCAAATAGGGACTCAGTGTGGACCACCCCTCTGTGGGCACGTGGCCTCGGCCACCAACAGCCTTACTCTCGGGACGTCCATTGGCCCAAAACCCCTGCAGTAGAGTATGACGCAAAATATTTAATAAGTGTATCTTATCTATCTTATCTATTTTTCAACATATATTTCCTATTTACTTATTTTTTTATCTAAAATAAACCACGAAAGCTGTAAAGATAAGTCAGAATAATTTAATCTTGAAAGTAGGTTGACATGTTATTATAATATACTATAATGAAAGTTACTGATATTATAATCATGTTAAAAGTTTAACCATTCATTACAGACAAATCTTGGAGTTACAAAAACAACATAGTAAAACGATTCCATTATCCGGAATCATCAGAAACAAAGGTGCAAAACTGTTATCGTCGTTTCTTTTCATCCTAGTAAAAATAGTAATTTTTTTAAATATTTCTCCTCCACATTATTTTGTATATTATAAATGGCAGAATGGGGAGAGCCCTTCATCGTGATATTTTGTCATTGGGAGATCAAAAATAAGGGTAGAAAATAGGCATCGTCAATTTTCGTAATTTCCCAAACCTCTGAATAAAGAGGAGTTGATTGTACAGAATTTCCTGCCAATAATTTTATTAAAGAAAGCTTCTACATTTTAGCGGCCACAGATTTATTTAAATTAAGTAGTTCTTCATAATGCAGTTTTTCAAAGATTTGATGAAAAGTAGTAACATGGAAAAACGAGGGGGGAAAATTTCTTAGTTTTAGCTGAAGTCAATTTCAAATTTTAAATATTGATAATCAATATATACGGTGTTGAGAAATTCGCTGTGACCGAAGAGTTCCTACTCATGTTTTTATTCCATCTTAACTGATCGAACAACTTATATAAAATTAAAATAAAAAGTACACAGCTTCTCCATTCAATCTTTAAAAAAAAAAAACCATTTTAGGTTACAAAGAGTTGTGGGGAAATTACAAATTCTAAGCCTAAATCTTCCTTCCATTGAGTAACTATAAAAAGAAAGCAGGAGAAGCTAATTCTCATTGTTCTTCCTAACGTGACTTCCCATTCGCTCCTCTCCGCCTCCTCCATTCTTCTTCAACACTCCTCTAAATAGTTATATTTTTTCCATCCTTCGTCAGCTTTCTCAACTCCGTCGAAAGAAATATTGTAATGGAGCGAGAAGACGGTTTTAGGAGGCTAGTGTGAAACAGAGCATTTTTTCTGCGCTATTTTACTAAATTGAACATATAGCAGTCTGTAATAACTTGCGCCCATAGCTTCAGATTCAAAGATATGTATATAACTTTATTTTATGCATATGATAAGTGCATATGTTTATTTTTAGTTATCGTGTGGGCACCCCCGCTTGAAGAAGCGATAAACTACGTCAAGGGGAAGAAATGTAACTTGACGTAGAAAGAAGATGAGTTGATATTATATCTGTTGTAATCCTGAGTGTATGTCTTATGCTGGTTATGCTTTTATGATTTTATTATGCTATTATGATGTGCCACTCATACTGATCTGATACAACGGTGCAATAGCATATTACAACTCACTACACACTTTAATTGAAATTAAAATAAACCAGGGATCTCTTACTTAAAGTTAAAATAAACCGGGGAACTCTTACTTAAAGTAGAAAAAAACAGGCGATTCTTACTTGAAATTGGAATAAACCAGAAGTCTCTTACTATAAGTTGAAATAAATTGAAGATCTCTTACTTCAACTTGGAATAAACCAGGAATATCTTACTTAAAGTAGAAATAAACAGGGGGTTCTTACTTGAATTTGAAATAAACTGGGGTTATCTTAATTGAAGTTGAAATAAATTGAAGATCTCTTACTCCAACTTAGAATAAACCAGGAATATCTTACTTAATGTAGAAATAAACAGAGGATTCTTACTTGAATTTGAAATAAACTGGGGTTATCTTAATTGAAGTTGAAATAAATTGAAGATCTCTTACTCCTACTTAGAATAAACCAGGAATATCTTACTTAATGTAGAAATAAACAGAGGATTCTTACTTGAAATTGAAATAAACTGGGATTATCTTACTTTAAGTTAGACTAAACAAAGGAATATCTTATTTGGGATCTCTTACTTAAAGCTAGAATAAAATAGGAATCTCTTACGCGTGTATTTTGCTTGAAGTTGCAATAAGTCGAGTCTGGTAGATTCGTTTCCTCAAGAAAAAAAAAATTAAGAAGAGACTCCATACTGGAAGTGATATAATGGAGAGAGAGAGATAAGTGAAAGGCATAGTAAATATTTATCACATTTGATAAACTTTCCTTGTTCATGAATGAATGTGTCACAGGTTTTAACACAAGAAATAATGTTTTTAGGCAAATGGTTCATTTGTTTAGCAAGCTGAAATTAAAATATTACAATTATTTTAAGGTTACTTTTATCGTTGGTAACTGGCATAAGTCACTGAATAAGTGTGGATGTAAATTCTAATCTTCAGGATTAGTGGAAGTTGGAAAGAGAATGGACATTTTTTGGAAGAACATATTTTAAACACTCTTAGAAACATATATAAAATTTTTAGTCTCTTAACTTAAATTCAGAAAAAGTTAAAAGCTAACATATTATTTGTCGCTTAATTTAGTTTTTTTTTTTAATCTCATGATTTATTTATGACAATCCTGAAGTCGGAAAAAAAATACTTTTGACCAAATAATAATCTTAAACTTTATGTACTTGATGTGTGTTTATAAATTCTGTACTTAATGTGTATACTCAAATTGTAATAGAATTTGAAATTCCATCTTCATAATATTCGTTTTCGACTAAAAGATAATTCATGTTACATACTGAAAGTACTCAAAGACAGCATTAAAATCAAATAATTTACTTCATTGCATACAAATAAATTTCACAGTGACCAGCTGAAATATTTGAGATCAGGTATAACATAACGAATAAACGTCAACGCATAAATTAATGAACGTATTCAGTCCCTTTGACATACGCCATCAGGCAGTGGAAATTATCAGCAGAACTTTAATTTAAAAGCGATGGATACATTTACAAAATCTGTATCCATCGCGTAATGGAGTACATACCAAATGTATCAGACAGTTTGTAAATGGTTTAATCTCTCTTTGCGTTGTCTCAAATATTGTAAACCTCAATTACCACTGACAGCTTGCACATTAATTATTCCAGTGTGTGACTACTGTTTCAGCCTTAATTAATAATCGATGCCATGTCTTCAAATTAGGCTAAAATCAAAATGGCTTGTAGTTCATTGTTCTGTATTTATTCATGGTAAGGCGTGTTTTGAACTAAATTGGCGGGTTTAGTTCAATCGAAGAAAGACAAAACAAAAAAAAAATATCCCTGTAACGTAATTTTATTGGAAACTCATTAGCGATTGTCTCGCCATTTTTTATTTGCCTCTATTTACATTTAATTTTCATCAATAAAGGAAAAAAAATGAAAGAATTACTCCAAGTGGTACCATTCACATTATAGGATGTACCTTCTTATTCGCGATTTGAAATATTGATCGATGACCTATCATAATTCTATATTAAACATATAATTCGTTCCTGTAGAAAGTACATACTAAGAGAAAAGAGAGAATATTTCACTAAATTACCAGATCATATTGTCTTGTAAGATGTAGTGAAAAAGGTTCAGCTAGTAACTGAAGTTATTTAAAATGCAAGTTATTGAAATATCTCATAGAGTACACATTTTGCTGAATGTTGTCCATTTGAATTGATTGATTATGTCCATTGCTGAATATTGTTGGGATTGCATTAACAAAATGAAAGTAAGATAAATTTAACAAAATATAAAAATGCGGCTAATTCTAAGATGATTTTAGTTGTGGTTCGGTCAAGGTAGATCCAAAGAAACACAAATTTAAAAAATGTATTTTTTAATAAAGGATTATCTGCCAACGCTTCGGATTACATTGTAAGCCATCTTCAGGGCTGTAGAAATACAATGTCATGAGAATACAGTAATAATTGAAATTAGTATAATAGAGAATTACAATAATATAATGTGATATCAAGAGTATGAATGTAGAAAGCTATGTAAGAAAATTTAAAGTTTATGAAAAACAATTTAAAAAAAGAACCAATTTGAAAAAAACATGCAAACAAAAAACTTATTGACAAGAAAAAAATTGAAATATCATTAAAGCAGTAATTTGCCACACCTACCTATCATGAAGATGAGAGAGGACGTCCTGTCCCTAAGTTCACATTTCCATGACTAAACANTCTAGATATTTCACCACATCCTCTTAAATAATAACAATATCACGCTTTAATGTTTATTTGATAGTCATCACACTTCCAAACCCTGAGACTAGGAAACAACCTTTTTAAAACAAGATTTAGTTTTTCCTGGCTGGGACAGTTAGATTTTTTATTCTGTTCCCTTGCACTAAAAATTGTTAAAATTTACGGGGGGTTAAATACCACAAAAAAATAATATTTATTAAATTAAAATTTAAAAGTAAATAACGAGAGTCATTTAAACCTTGACAATGCCAGCTCCTCCGAGCATAAGACGATATATTCGTCTGCCTCGGAGGTTAGACTCTCGACACTAGTGCGGGGAATTTAATAACTTATCAGACTTGTTAGCGTGATCCAGGTTGGAGTCCTGGCTGGGACAGTTAGATTATTTTCCTGTTCCCTTGCACTAAAAATTGTTAAAATTAACGATTAAATACCACAAAAAATTGATAGTGTTGTTTTTTCTTTTTATGCATTGCCATGTTGGAGTGCAAAGATCATTCACTTATTATCGGGAAGGTTCTATTTATCCGTAACCTTTCCCTACCGGTGTACTAATGTGCCCTAGAGATTACTAGAAGAATGTTGGATTGTTTTTTCGAGAGACATTTTAAAAATTATTTAGTGCCCAGATGTAACGAGACGGCTCAACTGCATGATGCTGATATATTTCAGAAAAACCAAAGACTCGTTGAAACAAGCCCAATGCTATATCGGTACTGGTTATTTGGAAAATCGATTCAGACAACCTTCCAGTCCTATGGCAGACTTGATTGAATATGATAGATTGTAATGGGAGGGAAGGTATTGCCCGGATCGCTGGCGAGGGAGGATCAAAGAGACCGCTGGAGGGGTTGTCCCAGGGCGCCATGCGGACTCTACACGCCTAGCTCCTGCATCCCCAACTCCAGGGTATGGCTCAACTCCAATATCTGGGAGTTCCCTTCGGGGTTTATACCTGGGGGCATAACGGCCACCCCCTACCTCTTCATTCAACATCCCGGAAATCTATTGTTGGCTTATGAGGGAGGAGGACTTAATCTTCCGATAAAGTACCAGCGCCCTTAGAGTGGCCCTTAGAAAGGGGGGATATTAATCATCCGAATCTTTAAAAAAAACCCCGTTTCAACTTCACAATGATGTACTGTACTTATTAACTTCCTTTAATATTGGAATTTGTATAGCATAACAGTAACTCAAAGTAAATAATAATATTTCCAATCTAAAGTATTTTCTCTAAAATTGGTAAGCGTTAAAGAGAATACAGACACTTGGGTGCCAGTAATGATCATTGAAGAAGGATAACTACAGTAAAGATTCTCTTTGGGGAGAGGACACAATATTTCCAGTTAAGGCACCATGATTTTTTTTTTAGCTCGTTAACCTTTATAATTGTGCTTTTATTTGAAATGTAATGACTAATTTTAATATTAAACCTTGTATTAAATCTATATATTTTTAATACAGTATTAATAAAAATATTTATTAAACATTAAACTAAATTAAGATACAGTTTCTAATAGGTATTGTCTTAGGTACCTCAGCCTTCACAATGGAAGTTGGGTTTCATCAACGCTCAGAATTTTAAAACGTAAAATAAAAAATGCGACGATTTTAATTTTGTTAGACAATTTCATTATATATATATATATATAATATTTAATTCACGAATGATTATTTAGGAGTTAAGATAGGCCATAAAGTTGCAGGTGGTTTGGCTTCAGTTTTTAGCCCCTCTGAGCATCCGAAACGAACGAAACGAAATCTAAAACCGGCGCATTTCTGTGTTTGTGTGGGTAGGCGCATTTGTGTACATTTATATATGCTCATTACCAACAGCCGCTCAAATGGACAATAAACTATAATCTCAGAACTCGATAAAATGTTTTAATAACTTTCATTTTAAATAACTTCAGTTACTTGCAGAACTACTACTTTTCACTCAACAACTCACTAGAATAGATAATTTGATTAGTTGCTTTAGCGATTCAAAACATTTAACCTTTTCTCTTAGTACATATCTTCTACAGGAACGAATTTTTCTTGAATGGTGGAATTATGAAACAATATCGGTCATTATCGCACATCGCCAATAAAGATAACCTATAATAACCCATAACCTTTAATGCATTCAATACTATTTGGAGAGGATACGATATCTTTCATTGATAGTTAAGGCAATATTTTTACAATCTCTAAACTTTATGATAGCATCGTAGAAGTAAGAGAGAATTTTATTTAATTTTATTATGAACAATATAAAATATTTTCTACTCGTTATATTCTATATTTTTCTACAGGTTCGGCAGTAAATGCCAACTACTTCCTGAAAAAGGTAGTTCAGAAAAATAAAGACTATAGAAAATTTGTTTTATGAATTATCTATGAACAAAAAAAAAAATCTTTGGTGAATCCTTAAATTATTCACGGTTCCTCAGTATTTGTCAGTAGATGGAGGAAAGTTTTTTCGCAGGAACTCATCAGCTGTAGTAAGCTAAGACTTAATTTATAGATATTGATCAGGTGACTTGTAGAACAGCTGGAAGTCGCATGATACTTACAGGTTGGGGCACCATGCCGAGATAGCATGGGATCTTTGAAGCCATAACCCAGATTAGGAGAAATATATATCTTCTGCATACATCGGGAAATATAAGGTTTTCTTTTTAGGGCAGCTAATACGTTCTCAAGAGAATTACATTGTAATAAAATAAAAAAAATCATAACTTTTAGCTGATATATGTCACAATGCAAATTTAATATTTTTCAAAAAAGGAAGTTTTATCAAATAGTATTAATCTGGCACTAGAATTGGCATTTGCTGAACTCTATAAAAAGACACCCCTGGACAGGGAGGGTAGCAGTACTCACAAAGCAAGGCTTGATATAGCGGAGTCTCATGACGAAGGAAACGAAAGGCAGAATGAGAGAAGCAGGCCTGCAGGACGAGCTGAGAGGAGGCAATGGGAGAACCAGGATCAGGGATACGAAGAACGTGGGATTACCTCCCTAAATCCTCATCAGCCGGTCCTGGAGTCAATCTCTGGAGGCCAGTACCCCGCCCCGCAAACCAGAACGAACTGCTACTGCCGGCACTCAACCACCCGCCGGGAGGTGATCGAATGGCGCCGAGTAGAAACGGAAATGTATGGGATAACATTCTACAATAATCAAAAGCATCAAACTTTATATATTAACAAGCTCAACTAACAGTTTGAGAATATAAAAAAAACAGAAATACTAAATTTGGTTTCCTTATTTTAAAAACTGCGGCTGGGGACAAACATGCAACTGGAGAAATCTGTCACAATGAATTTCATCTAAAATAATCTATTTTTTATCATCTAACTCAAAAATTTTCCTTTTATAGCAATACTTTACTAAGCATTCATATTCGTGTTACGAATATAAAAAAATAAAAAGGATTATAGAAATAATAACTAACAAGTGACCAACTAGTTCATGAATAAATGCCTTTTAGTTGATTTCTCTTAAAGGAATTGAGCTAATCAAGTTGGTACCCTGAGAAGACTATTAATAAATCGTCAATACCCTTTGAAAAAATAAATATACAAGGTAATTTTTCATAATTTATATTATATATAAAGCATATTAAGGAAAACATTTAAGAATGTAATTACAAATGTTCGGTGAGCCTGCTTATTTTTTCTAATTCTGTCTTTTGACTTATCATTCAAACTCTGAAAGTCATTAATTTCTGGTTGAAGTAAAAAAAATGGGGGTTTAGAAGAATAAATAAATTTAAGAACATAATATAGCATTGTTTTTGAGCTATGAAGGAGTTTACGGAACATGAATCGTTGCAAAATGAAGTTTTCTAAGATTTAGTTTCATAATATTTTTACGAAAATCGTTTTTTAAGAATATTAAAAAATATTTAAGAACTACGAAGACTGAGCACCTACCACACTCTAGCTTCTTGGATAGTTTAGTGTAAAGCTTTATTGCTTTATTGCTTTATGTAAGCTCATTGTACCCCTCCAGCTTTGAAATAAAATTTTCACATTTACACTTATTTACGGCTATCTTCAGTGAAACTTGGGAAACATGCTTAGATCACACAGCTCCTGCGTGAAGGACTTTCACAGGTACATAGCGATGTCTCAATAAAACCAAGGATTCGGTTACACCACGAAAAGTAAAAGCACAACATTAGAAATTAAAGAAGCAAGAACCGTAATAACACACTCATGTACAAAGGCATGCAATGAGTCACAATTACAGAGACAGATTTTTAAAATATTTTGTATGTGACACGAGCTAAAATATTTCAAATGATAGCTATTACACAGAAATAGCCGAATGATTGACGACACGATAGAAATATACCCTTTCAGCCACTCGAAAGATTTTTTTTTATTTTTTTTTTTAAGTTTAAGCAAATGTAAAAAAAAGTGCATAGCGTTTCATAAAACCTGTTTAAGTGAAATTTCACAAGAGTAGGTTTCAGAGGCCTTGATATGAAATTATCTTAAGATAAAGAACTAGGACACATCCCCTTATTGTTCGTGGAGCCTTCAACCACCTCCGAGTAAGAAGAGAAATTTTCTTAACAAAAGCTAGTGAAAATCATTTTCGTAGCTGCAAGTACAATAGAAGGCAAAACAATAGAAGGCAAAACAGCTAACTAAATATTTTTTCTAATATAAAACATAAAACTCTGAGGAGATTAAGATTGAGATTTTTTAGATTACAGTTAGTTATTTTATACTTAGAAAAAAAAAATCTTTGGCAATTGTACATAAAAACCAAAGTTTATGAAAAAAATTGACTGCAAGAGATCAGTGTCAGGAAAAGGATAGAAAGTACAATATTTGTTAGAATGGAATTATTAATTTTTAAATTTTAACAATATACTACTCTTTGTGACAATCGGTCATAGTTAAGCTATAAAATTCAATTAATTAATGCGAGGGAATATAATAAAAAATCTATCTGTCCCAGCCAGGACTCGAACCAGGTTCACCTCGCATTAATTTTTTAAAATTTACGTGGGATAATACACCACTACTAAATTAATATTTATAAAATTAAATACATATTTGCACAAGGAAAACTTTATTTCCTTCCTCAAGGCCAGCAAAAGACAACAAATCAGTCATTCTAGAAAACAATTGTTATAAAATAAAATTTATGCACATAAATAAAAAATGTAGTTAGCACAAGTACATTTTTTAAATATAACTGGTCATGGAAATATATTTATTTCACAATTTGAAAATTGTTTATTCCCAATGGTCGTATAAGTAGAATAAAGATTTTAAGCACTTTTTAATATCAGAATTAATTAGTAATAACTCAAAAAAAAAAAAAAATTACATAAACGACAACTTAAGAAATGAAAAAAGATTAAATGCAAGGGAATAGAATAAAAAATTTAACTGTTCCAGCCAGTTGGGAATTTAATAAGTTATCTAGCTCTCCCGGTGGTGCAAGTGGAAAACGCGCTTGACCGGATAGCAGGAGATACAGGTTCGAGCCCGGCTGGGACAGATAGATTTTTATTCTATTCCCTAGCATTTAATCGTTTAAAAATTACGTTGGGTAATGTACCACAATAAAAATATAAAAAAAAATATCAAAAGTAATGAAGTTAATAAAATAATGAAATACGAAATTTCATATTTTGACAAAAGTGTATCCGGGAATAAGCCTACGATAAATCATATGCCTAAGGCTCCCCCTTTCCAAGACGAATGGTATACAGGATGTATACAGGTAGAGGAGGGAGAAGAAACGCGTATACCATTGACATAAAGTATACGTGTCCGTATAACACCCAAGTTTATCAATAATGCATAGAGGGGGACCTCCATTTTTGTGGTACGTCCAGCGTCCCCCCACCCCTTACCAAACTTCTCTTCTGCATAAATCCCTTAGCCTTCCATTCTCTTCTGAGGTATCCCTTCGGTATTTCCAAGTCGGACAGTGGACTCCTTCTTCAGTCAATCACTCTGTATACTGTATCCCGGAGCTACCTTCTTCTTCTTCGGCTTTAATATTCAGTTTGGAAGCCTCACTAAATATTCAGGAATAAGGTAACTGCTTGTTAGTTATTCCGTCGACATTTGAATGATTCGGAACAGCTTCTTCGAATAATGTGATCAATGACCAACGAGAAGAAAACCAATATTAGTTTTTAGGAAAAAACAACCCCCCCCCCAAAAAAAAACGGCAGAAATTTCGTTTCTCAGTTACTTTTATTTATTTAAAGATGAACATCAATTTGACGTCGTATAACAAACACATGAAAAAAGAAGATGGCACTTTAAATCTTGTAATATATTTTGCGATTTATCTAATGTTTGATCATTTTATTATAATTATAAAAATAAAGTTTTTAAATTGAATTATTTCTCTTTATATTACAAAGTAAATGATATACAACGTTCAAAAGTACAAAAAGCTAAGAAAATGTAATTAACTATTAAAATAATTAAAAACGATCGAAACCGAAAATCTGACTTTATTCAAGACCAATTATAAGTCTTAATCTTAAATAGATAAATATAATAAACCTGCGTAAAATTTATATAATGAACACTTCTCACACGTCTACCAATATATGTTTGTTGGTCTAATAACAATGTCCAAAACGTCATTTAATTACAAGTAAGATATTACTTACGGCTCTGAGAAACAATAAATCTTTAGAATTCTTACCTGGAAAAGAAACATAAAATTAATATGATGAAACACCAAATTAACAACATACACAAGACCAGACAAAAAATTACTAATTTTCAATAAAAATGAGAACAGAATTATTTGAAAAGGAGATTTAATAAAGAAGAAAAGAGAGAGAGAGAAAAAAAGAGTTTTAATAAAAAACGTTTGTTGCGTTAGCATATTCTCAGAAATAGAGTATTTTCATACTGGAAAACGGAATAATTCAGTACTCTAGGAACTTAACAAACATACATTATATTAAATATTATTTTTTGTGGTCTTTAATCCCACGTAAATTTTAACAATTTTTAGTGCAAGGGAACAGAATAATAAATCTTACTGATTTTTTCTACCACAAAAAAATAATATTTATTAAATTAAAATTTAAAAGTAAATAACGAGAGTCATTTAAACCTTGACAATGCCAGCTCCTCCGAGCATAAGACGATATATTCGTCTGCCTCGGAGGTTAGACTCTCGACACTAGTGCGGGGAATTTAATAACTTATCAGACTTGTTAGCGTGATCCAGGTTGGAGTCCTGGCTGGGACAGTTAGATTATTTTCCTGTTCCCTTGCACTAAAAATTGTTAAAATTAACGATTAAATACCACAAAAAATTGATAGTGTTGTTTTTTCTTTTTATGCATTGCCATGTTGGAGTGCAAAGATCATTCACTTATTATCGGGAAGGTTCTATTTATCCGTAACCTTTCCCTACCGGTGTACTAATGTGCCCTAGAGATTACTAGAAGAATGTTGGATTGTTTTTTCGAGAGACATTTTAAAAATTATTTAGTGCCCAGATGTAACGAGACGGCTCAACTGCATGATGCTGATATATTTCAGAAAAACCAAAGACTCGTTGAAACAAGCCCAATGCTATATCGGTACTGGTTATTTGGAAAATCGATTCAGACAACCTTCCAGTCCTATGGCAGACTTGATTGAATATGATAGATTGTAATGGAGGTTGAAAGGATTTCTCTGCCCAAAGCCCAAAGCTGAATTTTGGTATTGTTTCAAAAACTTTTTATGCGAAAGAGAGTGAGGGAAATGGAATGAGAACACACACACACATACATACAAAAAACATTTTTTTTAGCTGTTCGAATATCCCTCCCGCTCCTTCGATTATTTTTAGTAACAGAATTATACTGAAAACTAATTCTGACATTTTTTCTTTCGAGCTGAGTGAGCGAAGTGCTGGATAATCTAATTGCGAAATACATAGTGAAAAAATATTCGACATTAAAAATGATTCACTTCAAATTTCGCAAGAAGATAGTGTCCATCGAGGTTTGACTATTAAATTTTATTTAATGCTCACAGCAGAATAAGCATTAGGAAAATAGCATTATATATTTTGCTCGAGAATATTTCTGCAGTACTACAAAGAGCTATAAAATACGGCGAACTATATTAATTCTAGCTTGAGTTTATTATTTCGTAGAAGTTTTTTTTATAAGAGTAGAAAAAGTTAATTAAGTATAAATGTTTCTCTGAAGCATAATTTAGTGCAATTTTAGCTCTTCTATGGCCAAAGCACTCTTCTTTTCTGAAGTAGTTTGTACAAGTGATATATTCGC
Organism: Oncopeltus fasciatus; assembly: GCA_000696205.2. Taxonomy (NCBI): domain Eukaryota; kingdom Metazoa; phylum Arthropoda; class Insecta; order Hemiptera; family Lygaeidae; genus Oncopeltus; species Oncopeltus fasciatus. The sequence continues at coordinate 119,913 of KZ808647.1, read as the reverse complement.
GCACTTCAATTATATAAAATTCTAGGTGAAATATGTTTTATAAGTTGCCATTAAATATATTTGGGAGAGTAAATTGTCAAAGGACATTGAAATAGAAAAACATGTTTCTCCCGAGGGCTTCAAATACATATTTTATAAATTTGGGTGTGGGTACAGAAGTAATTTTTTTATTATGTTTTACTCGACTTTTACCCAAATTTACCCAGACGTTAAGTCCGAGATTATGTTCGATTAGTTAGATCTATTTTCAAAAATGAAATATTTTCGAGGTAGATCTATAACGTAAACATGCCCTTAGACGGTAATAACGCCTCACTCTAGGAAGTACAAGAAAGTAATCTTACTCATGAAGGAAAAGTGTGATTTTTGAATGGATCCTGATGATATCCGACTGAAAATCAGCCCTTCGAGAGTCACTGCCAGGATAACATTAGTTAAGTGGAGGTTTTTGCAGAGGAATTTGATAGGAAATCTCCATTTTATGATATGATACCGATCGATGTACTCATTAATGACACAGCCTTGGCCCCACAGGTTTGGTTTTGGCCTGAAGCATCTTGTATATCGTCTGAAATCACCGATTTTTCTTTTAGAGTAGCAGCAATAGAAAATGACTTAATCATTTAGGAAGTAAAGAAAAGTTGCTCCACCATTGCCTTGCAAGCGTGAAACTGTTCGATTCCCAATTCATCCTTAACTTTTCTAAAAGAGGTATGTGTCAATCCGTAGTAAGACATTCTTCTGGCGGGTTCGATCCATACCTTCCTCACAAAGGGAGATGCTGTGTAGCTCCGAGGCTCAAAGAATAGTGGGGGGGTAAGCCGCCTGGGAGCGGGACCAATGTGAACAGCTGTTCTTCAAGGTTCTGTGGAAGTTTACAAGCCGGCAGAGATAAGAGGTTTACAGCGCCCCCTAAAGAAGTCCTGCCAGCTAAGGCATCCGCTCTTCTGAGCCCCTTAGCGCATGTACTTGCCACCAGATCGCACACTTGGCAACACACGAGCACACAGCAAGCACGAATTTTGAGAGTAAACGAGAAGAGCCACGAGTAGGAACCCATTGCTTCTCGCTCAAGAAATAAAGATTTTTCGCACGAACTTTACATTCCAATAAATTATATAAAGAATCGCATATCATATCACACAAAATAAAAACTATCACTTAAGTTCAAAAGGAGAGTTTTTTGACCGTAGATATTATTCTGAGATGATTTTAGTTGGGTTTCGGTCAAGGTAAATCCAAAAAAACACAAATTTAAAAAATGTATTTTTTGATAAAGGATTATCTGCCAACGTTTCGGCTTACATTGTAAGCCATCTTTCAGGGCTATCATGAAGATGAGAGAGGACGTCCTGTCCCTAAGTTCACATTGCCATGACTGAGGAAATGTGTCAGCCATGGAAATTTGTGTTTTTTTTTTATCTACCTTGACCTATATATATATATGAAGGTCATTGAGGATGTTGGTCAAATAATTTTGTACAATTACCTTTTTTTTTTCTTAATTAAGTGTTAACCTACCTCTCAACCACTTAGGGTCATGGAGGGAGGGGCTATGTACAGGTTGCGATCCCATTATAAACATCCATGGCTCAGGACAAGCTTTTATATATTGATAAAAGCATTTCCAGGGCAGAATTCAATTCCACAACGCCAGGATCGCGAGACCCGAACGGATCCCATGAGCTACCCTGGCACCCCAATACTTTTTATTTAGTATAATTGTTTGGCCAAGATATTGTACGTTCAAAAATATAGACCTGTATAATGCAACTTTTATGTTCCATATTGTTTGAACGAAAAACGCTTGTTAAGGAAGAAACTCAAAAATGAAACTATGATGATTGTGCACTTCCCCCTGATTAGTGTAGAGCGAAGTTTATTGGTCATATCATTTAGGCTCACTGTTATCTCGCTGATAAATTTCCTAATTTATTTTTATTTATATCTATATTTAATAATAGATCGGGAATATGTTTGGATCCAGCAGCTTCTGCGCTAAATACTTTCAAAACTGTATTTAAAGCTTGTGGACTTTAAGGAGAAAGGTATTGACTCACACTCACACATTGATACTTTGCTATTTTAAGGATTGGAGATAAAGACATTTTTCACTATTATCATCGTAAGAGTAAACAAACTTCACTGATAGCGACATCTAGAGGGATCGAGCTGAAAGCATTAGAAGACCAACGTCGAACAATGATATACGAGCTGCGCTTTGACAGAGAGGAGAGGATCAGGTTACTCGAGAAATTCCAGGACTAATGAGGTCATAGGGGACTTATCTTCTTTCTCGGGCAGGGAGGAGGAACTCTCTCATCCTCCATTCCCGCTGGAAATGTCCTAGAGATCTGTGTAGCAGAAGCAGTGCACAAACAGGGCATCAGGAATGATTGAAAAAGGAGTTCATGCAGGCGAGCTTCCAGTCTTCCAGCTTTAAAACGGTACGTTCTATCTGAAGTAATCTACTTGCTATGTTTAGTTCTCTTCAGACACCAACGATATTGCATTTGCATGATTTAATAAAAGCAATAAATTCTTATAAACGTAATTCAAGCATAAGGAAAAAATCCAGGATGAAAATTACGCCAGGATTCTGCCAGTAAGCCCTAACTCTAAAGCCGGATATGCCAGAGGGAGCCAATCTCCACGGGCGGATGATCTCCATTAAAAGGCATGCATTAATGCAAAGCCATCTGCACCCCCCTACCCCTTATACGTTATCATTAACACAGTCCGCTAATCAAAGTTAAGCCGCCATGTTTACCAACAAACCACTCCCTTCGTGCCGCCACGTCCCAACCACCCACCACTTTTCACCACGCTTCATTAGTTCCCAATACCTTTTGGACCAATAAATATTCATAACGCTTTGAAATTCTCTAATCCTAGTCCTTGTTTTTCTAAACTCTACTTTTTTTTTTCTTTGTTAATAAAAAGTAACAACGGCGAGCTAACTAGAAAAATACTGCAAATAAATCTACAGTTTTTCTTATTCATACATTTAAATACATATATATTCTGAAACTTGACAACCAATTTTTTCTCTGATATATATAACTATATTTTCAGAATGTGTGAGTTGTTGTTAGATTACTGTCCATGTACGCAATGCATGTACGTTCAAAAGTAGGTATGACGCAAAATTTCATATACAATATTTTAAAAAGCATAAAAAGAGCATTATAAAAGAAAACGAAACCCGCTGTTGGGTTACTCAAAATTAGAGGTGTTAGGTCATTTCAAAGCCTACTTAATATTTTGAAAACATATTTCCATTTTTATCATATTATTGGGAATATGACACATGACAGGATTTTTTTTCATATCTTTTCTACTATCAACAATGCAGTAAAGCAAGTACATATATATATAATAACGGGAAACAAGTTGTTTTTCCAGAGATCTTCTACTATTTATTCAAATGTTAAGAGTTTTAGATGTTTTCATGTTCTTTTTCATTTATTTATTGATTATAATAATATAATACTTATAAATGTTTGCCAGTCATACGCCCTAAGCATGTGGACATCTAAAACTGTTTAATATTTGATAATAGTTTTGAAGAGCTCTGAAAAAACTACATATTTCCCGTTATTATAAATTTAAAAAACACCTGCTCTACCGCCTTGGGAATTTTGTTAGTACTAAGTGGATGAAAATGTACCTGTCACGTGCTCCTTATTATCGGATAATACTTATTATCGTATTATATACTTATACAATACGAACATACAAACAAATTCGAAATATGAATTCCAAAAATAATATATTTTGAAAGGACCTATCACTTCTATATTTCTAGTTATCGAGTTTCGGTTTCGTTTATACATTTTTTTCGTTAAAAAGGCTTCCCATATGCGTACAGGAATCTAAGAGATGTTTCAAATGATGAAGATAATTAATAACTAAAGAACTGTGAGAATGTACATTTAAATAAATTTGTCAAGGGGTTAACACCAATTGTCGTCTTGCATTACTGTGCAATGCTATGTTACTATTTCAAAATGTTAACCTTTGACTTAACAGCCCTAGAGTTGACGAAGGTCGAATGATATGAGGTGGATAAATGAGGAAGGAACGGATATTACGAATATACAAATAGCTTCCGCCATTTCCTGGAGAACCATGAATGACGTACGGCGGACAAGCTTTTATGTGTTGTGAAATGTTTAATTTTCAAGAAGAAAAAAGAAATCAATTTTATTTTTTAAGGGCGATCACAATATTTAATTTTTCACTAAATGGATATGAAAATGTTAATTTTGTAACATTTAAAAGAATGGATAACAGATTAACCCTAGAGAATCCCCAATAGTCAGGGCGTAATAACCACGATTTTGATCGCTCTATAAACTGATCCTAATCCTAATGTTAATTTTGTGAGGATGTTTTACAAGTAATTTTGAAATTAAAAACAGAAGCCGTCCAGTTCGCTCCTCTGTTCAACGTATTATTGAAGTTGAAAGAGGAACTTGACAAAAAAATTTTAATTTTGGTTGCGAAATCTATAAATGAAGTGATAATAACGGATATTTAAAATCCCCCAGAACTCTAACATCGCCATTGCCATTTTTAAGTAAATACTCCATCGTGAGTGGAATGTGTGGAAGATTAGAATATTATTTATTCTTACTTATATGGTCAAATTAAGTGTAAAAAAATACTATCGCGGTCTCTAATAGAAATCTAAGGGTTTCAGTCAATGAGTTTTGAAATTAAAACAAATTTAATAAATAATTTTAGAATGGTCAGAATTTCAGGCTTTCTTAAGGCATTAGGGAAATTGAAGGGAGAGAGCGCCATTTACACAGTGCCTGCTAAATCATGATTCGCATAGTAAAACATTTTGTAAATATTATTTTTCTGTGGTATTTAATACACACATAATAAATAAATAGTAGCATAATTGGTAAATGCACCGGCCCGGATAGCAGGAGATCCAGGTTCGAGTCCTGGCTGGGACAGTTAGATTTTTTATTCTGTTCCCTTGCACTAAAAAATTAATAAAACATTTTGGTTTGCAAATTAGTTTCAATTTATCAATCCAGAGATCGAATTCCTTTCACATATCATCAACTGTTATCATATACTGTAAATTTTGGCTATCAATATTTGCAAGAGTACTGGGAACGAAACAGGATCGACGTATATGCTTTTGAAAGAAACTGTGGGTCAAAGAAGATGTGAGACCCCGGAAGACACATTAATATGTAATAGGCGGACAAAAAGTGAGGAGAGGAAGTAAATTTCCCGAGGGAGGTTTACGGAGCTAGACCGTGTGCTCCCCCAAAAACGAGCACAGGGGGACCTGCCAGTAATTACGGCAATTAGGGAGAAGTGGTCCATTGCGGGGCTCTCTCTACTGCCGGCATACAACTGCAAGAGCCCCTAGTCTGGGGTCTCTCTCTGTGTGTGCTGCCATCTTACATGGGGGGGTGAATGGCGCTTTCACTGCTACCCTAGTCTTCACTTCCGAGGGGATCAAATAAATGTAACCCTTTAGTCTGTATCAGACCGCTATGAAAAACCTACCCCTATCCAGAGATCTTCTCGAGGTCCTCCAGTTCCGGAAGTCTTATTCCTTTCATTCCGGAGTCTTCAGCTAGAAAATCTCAGCATTTCCTTAGTGGTGTGATTCAACTACGTTCATATGTATTCTTCTGAGTAGTTCAAACACTCTCCACGTTAGTATTACAATAGAACACTATTTAAGCATACGTAAATATTAAAACAGGATAATTAAGGACAAGAAATCTTGTCCGTAGGCCGTAGTCAACTAAAGGGTTGTATTTTTGCTACTGAACTCTAACATCGCCATTGCCATTTTTAAGTAAATACTCCTTCGTGAGTGGAATGTGTGAAAATTAGAAGATTATTTATTCTTACTTATATGGTAAGATTCGGTGTAAAGAAATACAATCAACATATCTAATAAAAATGAACGGGTTTCAGTCAATAAGTTTTGAAATTAAAACAAATTTAATAAACAATTTTAAAATGGTCAGAATTTCAGACGTTCTTAAGGCAATAGAGAAATTGAAGGGAGAGAGTGCCACTTACACAATGCCTGCTAAATCATGACTAGCATGAAAAGTGCAAAATAAAACATTTTGGTTCACAAATTTGTTTCATTTATCGGATAAAGGGTTGTATTTTTGCTACCTCTATGGCTACCTACACTTGCTGAATTAATTATGTAAAATGAGAAATTCCAGTTAAGAATAAATCAAGAGACATATTATAATTTGGAGGAAAAGATAATCAGGGTTCGGTCAAAGATTCACCACTAAATAAAAACCAATTGGTTAACCAAAGGGTTGTATAAAAAAAAAAATTACCCTTTCATCAAATTCAAGATTTCAAAAAACTTTTAATGTTTTAATCCCATTTAATACTTACGCATACCTACTAATCCCTTTAGAGCATTATCTAAGCTTGTTAAATCCTTCAAAAATCCTCAGTTTAGTTATTTGTTTCAAAAGAAGAAACATGCTAGTGCACCGAGAAATTATCGTATTTTGAGGTATTACTGAAAAAAAAAAAAAAAATTACAGTCGCTTAAGGAACCTGTTAAATTTTAAAATTTGAAGAGAAAGGTGTCCTTGACCAGCGCACAAACTTCTTATCAGTTTCTGCAATAGGCAATTAAAAAAAAAAGTTTCGTAATAATATGTATTTCCCAGAATTTTGAAGGTGTTACTAACCAAGAATTAGTTTCTGATGTATGCTCTATAAATTCCAAACTCTTCTGCTACTGAAAATAGTGTAAGTTGTCTTTGCGTTATCTTGATTTGATGAACTGAAAAGGAATTTTGTTCCAAGAAGATAACGCTCTTTGTCACACTTACAGTCGAGACAAAGAAAATTTAATAGAATTTCAAGAGCTAGAACTTCTGCTTCATTCACCATATAGATAAGACCTCCCACAACCGGATTACTACTAGTTTCGATCAGCTGTCCGTTTCCTGTAAGGGAAAATATTTTGTGGAAATTTAAATTGCAGCCCCAGAGTTCTTTTACGGCTATCCCAAGGAATATATCAGCATGGGAATGCAGCAATTGGCTAATGACGGTAGATAACAATGAACTATACTTTGAGTACTAATTGTATTTTATGTCAAATACATAGTAACATTTGGCTGCATTACAGTCATTTATTTAAATTAAAAAAAAATATAAGCCTTAATTGAAAGAATATTGTACACCTAAATTTTATTCTAAATTTTTATAAATGATAAGGAATATGCTCTTCTTAATACCGGACTTAATGCAATTGCTATTCTACTCTCTATATCAAGGTTGTGCAATAAAAGTAACTGGTCCATAATTTAGGCTTATAGTGGATGACTGTTCTGACCAATAAGGACTAACCAGTAAGAGAGTTACGTAATTCACGAAAGCCTAGGAAGGAAAATTTATTCGGAGAAAGGAAAGTTATGATTAGATATGCAAGTTCGGACAAAGATAACAATAGAAAAAAAAATGTCAAGGTTAAAACTATTTGATCATACTCTGAAAAGTTTATTTCTGCTTTATTATCCGTTTCTTAACATCTTTTTATGTGATTTGCCCACTTAATTGCAGAACTCAAGATATTTGAACGAATTATTCGAGTGACATTATTGAAGCAACGAGACTGGACGTCTGCCTGTTGCATTNGAAAAGATAATCAGGGTTCGGTCAAAGATTCACCACTAAATAAAAACCAATTGGTTAACCAAAGGGTTGTATAAAAAAAAAATTACCCTTTCATCAAATTCAAGATTTCAAAAAACTTTTAATGTTTTAATCCCATTTAATACTTACGCATACCTACTAATCCCTTTAGAGCATTATCTAAGCTTGTTAAATCCTACAGAAAAGCCTCAGTTTAGTTATTTGTTTCAAAAGAAGAAACATGCTAGTGCACCGAGAAATTATCGTATTTTGAGGTATTACTGAAAAAAAAAAAAAAAATTACAGTCGCTTAAGGAACCTGTTAAATTTTAAAATTTGAAGAGAAAGGTGTCCTTGACCAGCGCACAAACTTCTTATCAGTTTCTGCAATAGGCAATTAAAAAAAAAAGTTTCGTAATAATATGTATTTCCCAGAATTTTGAAGGTGTTACTAACCAAGAATTAGTTTCTGATGTATGCTCTATAAATTCCAAACTCTTCTGCTACTGAAAATAGTGTAAGTTGTCTTTGCGTTATCTTGATTTGATGAACTGAAAAGGAATTTTGTTCCAAGAAGATAACGCTCTTTGTCACACTTACAGTCGAGACAAAGAAAATTTAATAGAATTTCAAGAGCTAGAACTTCTGCTTCATTCACCATATAGATAAGACCTCCCACAACCGGATTACTACTAGTTTCGATCAGCTGTCCGTTTCCTGTAAGGGAAAATATTTTGTGGAAATTTAAATTGCAGCCCCAGAGTTCTTTTACGGCTATCCCAAGGAATATATCAGCATGGGAATGCAGCAATTGGCTAATGACGGTAGATAACAATGAACTATACTTTGAGTACTAATTGTATTTTATGTCAAATACATAGTAACATTTGGCTGCATTACAGTCATTTATTTAAATTAAAAAAAAATATAAGCCTTAATTGAAAGAATATTGTACACCTAAATTTTATTCTAAATTTTTATAAATGATAAGGAATATGCTCTTCTTAATACCGGACTTAATGCAATTGCTATTCTACTCTCTATATCAAGGTTGTGCAATAAAAGTAACTGGTCCATAATTTAGGCTTATAGTGGATGACTGTTCTGACCAATAAGGACTAACCAGTAAGAGAGTTACGTAATTCACGAAAGCCTAGGAAGGAAAATTTATTCGGAGGAAGGAAAGTTATGATTAGATATGCAAGTTCGGACAAAGATAACAATAGAAAAAAAAATGTCAAGGTTAAAACTATTTGATCATACTCTGAAAAGTTTATTTCTGCTTTATTATCCGTTTCTTAACATCTTTTTATGTGATTTGCCCACTTAATTGCAGAACTCAAGATATTTGAACGAATTATTCGAGTGACATTATTGAAGCAACGAGACTGGACGTCTGCCTGTTGCATTCAATATTGGCAGTAGTTGATAGAGATGTAAACAGAGAACCTTTGCCTTTAAATATAAATAATTTCAGAAAGCCAATAAACAATAAAGGTATAGTAAAATATAAAAAAAACAATAAATGTTAATCTTTGACCTTTTTCTCCCTTATATTCGCTGAAAACTTTCAGGGCGTTCATCCTCATAATTTAGGACAAACAAAAGGCAGATGATTAAAATATATTTTAATACAGGATGAGGACTATCAACTTACACCGCAACTACAATCCAAAGGAAACAGTAAATCACACTTTATTTTTGCTCCTTAAAATGTGAGACATACAACCGTAATTAAAGACTCCATGTATTTTATTCCAGTATTTAAAGAATTTTTTGTTTAACATTGCTCATTGACAAGAGTCCCTTCAATTAGTTTCATTACAATTTAACAATAGTCGAATACATGTTCATGTACATGTCGCTAGGACAGACTTAATCGAACTGTTTAGTGCCGTGATCAGCTCAGAAAACCAAATCATTGTCAATCGAAAACCCGAAAGGGATTAGGAAAATTAAAATAAGAGATAAAAAGCAGCAACTTATTGACATGTTACATAGATTGATTAACTACATATTTTGACACGAATGAATTGAAATAAAAAATATTTTATGTGAAAGCCTCGGAGGTTTTCGGAGGAATCTTTAAGAACTATCAAGGACTACATATTACTTAAAGGTGTTTTGGCTCCGAGGATGTGGTTTATGCCCTTGAAAAGTTCAATGCATAAACCAGAATGAATTGCTAAGATTGGAATTTTGTATACTTTTATTCATGAACTTCGCTATCATTATGAACAATTATTTTTCCATATATGTCATAGACTCAGACCGAAATTTTTTATTAACATGCAGTCTTAGCTACTGTGCAGTATAGAAATAGTAACAGTTTACAGTAGTAATGAGCTAAAATGTGCCATTTACAAACTGAAAAAAATATATTTATAACTATCATACCTTTTGTAATCCGTCTTCATTGGTTTCTGCAAATCATCTTCCAAAAAAACCAATGAAGACGGATTACAAAAGGTATGATAGTTCTATATTCATTGGTAGTAACAATAACCCTTATAGATATTATCATATCTGTTATCCGTCTTCATTGGTTTCTGCAAACCATCTTCTGTTGGCGAGCGCTTTCGGACATTGTCCATCCTCGTGGCCGACAATGTCCGAGGGCGCTCGCCAACAGAAGATGGTTTGCAGAAACCAATGAAGACGGATAATAGAAGGTATGATAGTTCTATAATCATTGTTAGTGAAAATAACCTTTTAGATTATTTACTTATAGATATTTTTATTCGACGTAATTAATAGAATTTTTTTTTTTTATAACACTGAAACGAAATATAACTACACTTTTCGGATATCCAGGTAAGTTAATACCATTGTACAGTTGCAATTTATTACTAACAAATTGTTGGCAGAGAAGAAATCCGGAACGAGCCCCAAAAAGCCCTTTAACACTATTTTCGTGCAGGATGTCATACGCCGAAGTGTGAGAGGCCGCCTGTGACTGGCACTGACTGATCATGGCCGTGTTCTTATGTAGCTCTCCAAGGTTCGAGACAAAAACGAATCCTCCCTCTACAGCCTCCATGGCGAGGGGAGACCGATACGCTTTCACTGTAGAGTACTCGGTGTATGCCTCCGATTGCAAGCAAAGTCTACCATATTGGCAACTAAGGGTTTTGTTTTTCCTTTTCCGTATCACTCTTCCCCTATAGTATGCGCAATTTGGGGCACAGAAAGACATATTCTCTCAGTCAACAATCTCATTTCGTTTAATTAACATTTTCAATTCAAGACAAAAAATTAAAAAAAAAAAAAACTTTTTGAGTAAGAATATCAGTATTTTTAACTCTACGTAAGAAATTCAGGTTCAGGCTAGTCTATGGTAGAATAGAGTGGTTATCTGTATTTAGCTATTTTTCTATGACATTATGTAGTTGGAAAAAAAAAAGAGAAGGGGTTTAATACTATATGCATTACAAATTAGAGGAAAGTGACCCAAACAAATTGTTTACCTAAATTTCTTTACGCGTGAGAAATTATTCAGGGTGTCGGCCGGGATAAGAAAAAGAAAATACTCCAAGATTGTTGTGTGATTATTTTATTATTGCCGAGGTTTCGACTTAACTTGTAAGTCATCATCAGGGCGATCGATAACAAAGTATAGAGAGATCTTCTCCGAGGGAGGTTTCTGGCAACATCGCAGACTGCAGTACTGAAACACTAGAGGTATAGAATTTGATGGAATTCGGTCAAGGTGGATCCAAAAAAAAATACGTTTATTTTAATTGTATTTTTATTTTATCAATTTTGACCGAATCTCATTAATACTCTACTAAAAATCTTCAGAGTTAAAAACTCTCCATTTTAAACACTAGAGTTTTAGTACTGCAGACTGCTTTATGACCAGAAACCTCCCTCAGAGTTCTCTCTATACATCATTATCGCCCTGATAATGACTTAGAAGTTAAGTCAAAACGTTGGCTATAATAAAATAAAAAATACCCAATAACTTTGGAGTATTTTACTTTTTCTTACTTTTTTTTTCTCAGGCCGAAAACTTTAATAAATTTCTCGCGCGTAATACTCGACATCCAACCAATTATTAACCATCTAAATTTATTTAGTAAAATAAACATTTCATTGGTTAAATATATAGAGCCTAAATTCACAGTTTTAACTAATATATCGAAATATTTGAAAGGCATTATAAAAACAGAGAGAGAATATTTAATATAAACATTTGTGATGCAGTAACTTAGTATTCCTACAGTTAAAGCTATGAAATATCTTATCATCGTACTTAATAAATATTTCTATAAAAAAAAACCTTGAATTTCCGAAGTTTAAAGAGAAGAAAAGATGGGCCCCAAGATACTACGATGGGGAACTCCCAACCCTTCAAGACAAAAGTAGGAGTAACCTGATCCTAAAAAAATCTGTTGGATAAAAAGGAGCCACAATAAAATAATGCAAAATAGTGAGGAGTGCTTTTTACGGCGCACGGGATGATATAAATCCTCGCACGCGTTTCTTTCATCTGATTCTGCCTCCTCACCAACGAAGACCAGCTGGCTCCACCTTCAGCTCGTATCTTTTCACTAGGTCATGCAAATTAATCTCCGTGTTTCTGAGAGCGTTGCACTCGACGCCACTCGACTCTCCTTGAACCCACAGTCCAACTCGATTCACTTCAACGCAATTCAAGAGCCTTCAACACATGGAAGACAGTGCACATCAGGTAAATACTCTCCTATAGCCGATATTATTTTCTGTCTCTTTGCTTGACGATAAAATACAGTAATGAGTACATTTTAAATAAAACTTTTGCTTTGTATATTTCTTTACGTGGACAAAAATTATATAATATTATACGAATGCATTTATGAACAAATCGTACAGAATACTTCTGTCCATTTTTAAGAAAAGAAGGTACATAAGAANCAGTAACTTAGTATTCCTACAGTTAAAGCTATGAAATATCTAAACATCGTACTTAATAAATATTTCTATAAAAAAAAACCTTGAATTTCCGAAGTTTAAAGAGAAGAAAAGATGGGCCCCAAGATACTACGATGGGGAACTCCCAACCCTTCAAGACAAAAGTAGGAGTAACCTGATCCTAAAAAAATCTGTTGGATAAAAAGGAGCCACAATAAAATAATACAAAATAGTGAGGAGTGCTTTTTACAGCGCAGGGGATGATATAAATCCTTGCACGCGTTTCTTTCATCTGATTCTGCCTCCGCCTTAACGAAGACCAGCTGGCCCCACCGTGTGCTCGTATCTTTTCACTGGGTCATGCAAATTAATCTCCGTGTTTCTGAGAGCGTTGCACTCGACGCCACTCGACTATCCTTGAACCCACAGTCCGACTCGATTCACTTCAACGCAATTCAAGAGCCTTCAACACATGGAAGACACTGCACATCAGGTAAATACTCTCCTATAGCCGATATTATTTTCTGTCTCTCTGATGGAAAATACAGTAATGAGTAAATTACTGACTTACCTATCTCGTCTTCAAGATAGGTAGGTGTGGCAAATTACTTTTTTAATGTTACTCAATTATTTTTCAAGTTGTTGTCTGCATGTTTTTAAAATTGTTTTTTAAAACTTTTTTTAATTCTCTTACACAGCTTTTTACATTCATACTTTTGATATGACTTTACATTATTGTAATTCTCTATTATACTATTGTCAATTATTATTGTATTCTCATGACATTGTATTTCTACAGCCCTGAAGATGGCTTACAATGTAAGCCGAAACGTTGGCAGATAATCTTTTAAAAAAATATATTTTTTAAATTTGTATTTTTTTTGGATCTACCTTGACCGAACCCCAACTAAAATCATCTAATAGTAATGAGTAAATTTTAAATAAAACTTATGCTTTGTTTATTTTTTTACGAGGAACAAAAATTATATAATATTATAAGAATGCATTTATGGACAGATCGTCTAGAATACTTCTGACCATTTTTAAGCAAAGAAGGTTCATAAGAATAGGTACATAGAAAATGACTTTATTTCGCACAATTTTAAAAACTTGCTGATACTACCTATTTACAAATTTTAATTTAGAATTTTATTAAGAATGAGCAATACTGAAAACTTTAACTGGAGATCACTTTAAGAGAATATTTATATATTTCGGACTTTAGGCTAGAATACTAGATTATGTCCATTAGAGGGTAAGAGTATTCTTAGTTGTGTTAAGACCTGGACATTATAGAAAGAAAAAATAGTTACGAGTTCGCTATGACCATTCACATCCCATGAACTCCCGTCTTTTAAGATAAAAATTCGAGTAATCAAAAATAATTCGAGTAATTGAAAATAACATTATAATTCCAACGTGAACTAATAAAAATCTTAAATATCGAATTTAATCCCTATACTTAAAAGTAAGCAGGCTCAACCTTCTAATTTAAAATATTTCTTAAACATTTTACTTAATATTTGTTTAAATAAGCCTAAATACTGAGTTTTAACATTAAGAATTGTGGAAGCTAAAGCGAGTAGAGACAAGTGGCATGTACTGACACACAAACATTAAAGCAGAAGAAAAAATAAATAGAGGAGATATAGGTGAAACTTGGAACGGGGAGTAAAAGGTAAAATCAAACCATGTAATGAGAACTGTTCGATAGACGTGCCAGAAGTACTTCACTTCCCCGCGGGATATCTGACAAAAAACAAATATGTAGGCTTATAGTATCGCGGAGAAAAGTAGAGCGGGAACGAGTCATTTAAAACGGAAGGAATGCGAGGAACGGGAAGGCAATGAACTGGCGGATTTGAGAGGAATAACAAAGTGTGGGGGACGAATCCAACGAGGTCCGGATAAGGAAAACGGGGACACGGCTGCCAGGGCTCGCTGGAGACACCAAACCCGTCCATATGGGACTGGAGTATGGTGATATGGGGTGGGGGTAGGGATCGCTTATCTTCTCTCAGCTGATTAACATTGCAGCTGATAAGGTGGCATTCACCATCACTCCTCATGTAGTTGAGCGCAGAGCCTCTGCCACTGGGTACATATGCTTTGTACCTCTGGCGAAGAGAGCCACTTGTTTCCTTCAAAATTTGTATTATTTATGAAATGACTTATTTATTTTATAAATATTGTTATTGACTTTAAACAAACAAACACACACACACACACGCGCGTACACACACACGCACACACATACGGTAATCAAAAACAGGTGGGATAAAGAGTGCAGCGAACACAAAATTAAAGAGAAAAAAAATTTAAATTTTCGGGGATTTCTCGCCCTTCGTCAGTGAGGAGTGAAGAGAGACTGGTGTTGCGGAAGGGACTCAAAGGAAGAAGACGATTGGGTTTTCCCTAATCCTCGTATTGATGCCAGGTGGCTCCGAGAGGAGACTGAGTAAGGTAAGGACCACTTGGTGTGTGGAGGGTGGCAGCTGAAATGAAGAGTGAAGAGAGACTTTCTTTTTTCTTTTTGTGTCTTCACATCAACCTTTGTCCCACCTCTTTTGGTTTACTATATATCGCAGCCGAATCGTTTAGTCGCAAGTGTTTAGTTTTATTTGCACACACATACACACCCACACTCACACACGCTCGCGCACACCCACGCAAAAGACATTATTTAGCTTCCCCACTGTCAATCCACCCACAAGCAGACTAGGCTGAAGCAAGCGAAAATTCCTGATTCTCCAGAGTTTGGTGGAATGTCGGTGCTCTCGCTGGTCGATCCCTGCCCATGGAGGTAGGCTCTCACGAGAAAGGCGGTGAACCCAGTAATTGGCTATTAGCTTCCATCAGAGCACACAGTAAGTCCCCCCACCACCCACACTCCACCTTCAATCACAATGTCTTTATTGACCTGTTTACGTAATATACTCACTATCTAAGTTGTAATATATATTTCCCGTATGCATAATGATAAAGCTCAATAAAATAAATGAATTACCAACAATAACAATTTATAGAAAATATGTATTAAGCAAAATACATAATTATATAAATCTGTAAATAAGGAAATAAATATTGTTGTAATGGGGATGTAGTTGGGATTTCCATATTCCAGCAATGACTTTATTTTGTATGGCTACAAATAAATATATAATAATTATTGAATGAATATTGTAAATCTTGCAATGCCAATTTGAAATTTAAATCTTAAACAATAAGTTCTTCAACAATTTTTTATTTCTCTCATACCTTTTATTCTCCGTCTTCATTGGTTTCTGCAAACCATCTTCTGTTGGTTTTTTTATTATTGTTATTTCTTTTTTTATTTCTTTAGATTAAAAAAAAGAAGTTAATTATGGGTTTTCAATGTATAATACATTACTAACTTGAAGACAATTAAATTCAGTACTATTTATTACCTAAAATTTAAGCAAATCTTTTAAAATTGCATTCATGAAGCCATTAAAGTAAGCCCGTTCTACAAAGGGGTACATCTTGTTTATATCTGAAAACAAAATTTTATCTAGATTTTTTTTTCTCTTTCCTGGTTAGTGAAGGTTTTAAATTACAGGTGGGGAAAAAAAGACAAAACCTCTATCAATTTTATTTATTATTTTTTTATAGCAAGCAAAGTTAAATGTGTCAAAACAAAACACGATTTTTTAAAAATATACAGTTCATTCCCCGGAACAATGGCTCATTTAGCAAAACATTTTCAGACAAGTAAACAAATTTAAAATTAGCTCATTAGCAAAGTAAACTGAAACGTTGGCAGATAACTTAAATTACACACTTTTTTTTTTTTTAATTTGTATTTTTTTTGGATCTACCTTGACCGAACACCAACAAAAAACATCCTGTAATAATATCTACGTTAAAAAGAATCTCTCCATTTGAGTAGTTAGAAGTATTTACCATTTCATCTTCCGGGTTGGACCGAGTCAAATTGTTGTTATTTGCCGAGCTTTCGCACATCATGTGATGGCTTCTTCAGGGCTGAAAAGAGAATGAGAGTTGTAAAGAGAGATTTTTAAAAATCCAGATGGTATATATTTACCATGTTTTATACACCAG
>KZ808647.1:60909-79161 GCA_000696205.2 Oncopeltus fasciatus | reverse complement strand
AAAAAAAAATCAATTGCTTCATTTGTTACTCAATAAACTAGCACACGATGAAAACAAGTAAAGATTAGAAGGGTAGGATAACTTTATTTCTGCCAGGGAGGTAGAAATGTAATTGTCAGATAAACGGGACGAGTTATAGCGTTCCTACCTATATGTATGCTAATGCCAGGTGGGCCTTGGAGATGCCGTGGGACGTCCCGTTGTTCCAGGCGTCACCTGATAGGCAGGGCAAGATACCTGAGCTTCATATCAGCCGTGTGGAAGGCCTTTCTTATCAATAACTTGCCCTTATCAGTACAAGTTTTCAAATGATGTAACACCTCTGTTTGTCTTTAATCTTAAAGAACTCTCTTTGGGACTAAGAAATCAACATAGATTAAAAAGAAAAAAAAATCAATCACATTCTAAATATCAAGTTTTAAAAAGACTACACGTTCAGAGAGAAACTGAGCAATCAATCAATGAAAGATAACACGAATAAATCCAATGTTTATTCTAAATAGGAAAAGAAGAAATCAATTGTTTATTCCTAATAGGAAATTTATTTAATTAGTAGTCAACAATTAAATGCACTTTTAAAAATATTTAAGTTCGTATGCATTACAGAGATATATTTAATGGCACAATGCCCTTTTATAAATAGAATGGCAGAAAGAAGTAAACCAGTTGGGACCAGAAAGATAATATTTGAAAAAATATATTAATTCTTTGATCATTTGGTATATATATTAAAAGTGGACAATTAGACGTATTTCATCAATTTTTAACAGAATATCTGTACAACAATTTTGAATTAGGCTTGGTTCGGCCTCTACTTGCTATCTCTCAGGCTTTTAAATGCAAGTGCATCATCATGGACTCAGTCGAATATGCAGCTTGACCCCACCAAATGCAATCTATAAGGACAATAGCATATTACTCATAAATAATTTATCATAATAGTGATGTTAATCTAAGGAACTGATGAATGCCTTCATTGAATGATGATGATAGGATCATTGCGGAACAAGAAGGATGATCGAAACCAAATCTCAAATTTCATAATATCCACCTTTATTAGGTCAAAATAAAATGAATAAATTATTAAAATAAATTAAAACTCTCTACTAAATCATTTTTTTTAAATATGTGTAATTAGTTTAGTGTTATTATTTTTATATCCATTCATTTATAGAGCGATCAAATAAAAAGTTATTGAATATATTTTAATTCAACAGTAAAAATTCACCAATCATTAATTTTCTGCTTGTAAAGAAACCTATTAAATTTACTTCAAGTCAAGATTATAATTTTATTGATAATTTTCTTTTCTTCTCTATAATTTTTCTAATTTGAATTTGGGATATGTTTTAATACTTTTTCTTCCACAGCAACTAAGGGGAACTTTCAATTACAGAAAAAAAAATATTTCTAAACATTTTAAAAATAATTAGTCGAAATTAATAATAATGTCAATATATATCTTAGTACCCCTTAGAAAATAAGAAATCTAGACGCTGCACACTTCATATCTAAGAGGTCGGAGATTTTGCGGAAGATCACACAGTCACAGAGAAGTTGCCCCGGGGGAGAACACAGAACAGGCACAAACACACTCAAGACGGTCACCCCAAGTAATGCGCTATAGAGGGATAGCTACAAGAACCGAATCCTGCCGGAGAACACAACACTAACTGAGGTGCCGGCGTGTTGCGAGGGCGGTGAGAGGGGGTACTTCCCCCACCACCCTGCCGAGCACAGCTGGCCAGGAGTCCAAGGCAAAACCAGTCCCCCGCCGCTCTTACCACGCCTCTCGACCGTACTTCCACTGGAAATTTCAATGGCCTAGGGTGGATTCATTTTCAATTTTAGGCATAGCTCATGTACATAATATCAAATAAAAATTATAAATTCAAATGGAGGGTTTTTTGACAGTAGATATTATTATTAGATGATTTTTGTTGGTGTTCGGTCAAGGTAGATAGATCCAGTTATGAATATGTGAACTTAAAGATTTTATCTCCCCTCTCGTCTTCATGATAGCCCTGAAGATGTCTGACAATGTAAGTCAAAACGTCGGCAGATAATTTAAAAAAATACACTCTCTCATCATTCTTTTTTTAATTTGTATTTTGTTTTAATCTACCTTGACCGAACCCCAACAAAAAATCATCTAATAATAAATGAGTGTGTGTGTGTGTGCGTGTGTGTGCGCGNATTCTGAACATTAAGCCTTTTATCTGAAATATTAACTTAACAACACAATCCAGTTAACGACAGAACGTACATAGAACAAATTTCTTCAACTTATTCAAACATTCCGAAAACCATTATTAGCCCTCCTAAATAAACCTGTCAAACCTTTTTCCCAGTTCCAAAAGTTACTCCCAATAATACTTTTCCTTTGTCCTTTTTATTGCCCCCATTTGAAACTCTTACTTCCCCCTCCAACTTTTCACCACCCTCGGTGTCCTCATAAATTATATTTTGCTCTCGAGTCATGGAAATGTGAACTTAGGGACAGGACATCCCCTCGTCTCCATGATAGGTAGATGTGGTTAATTTCTGTTTTTAATTTTTTCAATAATTTGTTTTAATAGGTTGTCTGCATGTTTTTAAATTCTCTTACATAGCTTTCTACATTCATACTTTTGATATCACATTACATTATAGCAATTCTATATTATAATATTGTAAATTATTATTGTATTCTCATGAAATTATATTTCTACAGCCTTAACGACGGCTTACAATGTAAGCCGAAACGTCGGCAGATAATTAAGAAAAATACTATTTTTAAAAATTTGTATTTTTTTTAATCTACCTTGACCGAACCCCAACAAAAATCATCTAATAATTTTTACTTTTTCAGACTCTTAAATCGCTCTCTTCCTTTGCAATAGCCAAGTAATAACTTCAAACCAGTTTCAGCCAATTTCCTCAATCATTACTTCTTCAAGTCTGAAAAGTTTGTTGTATGTCTCATGGTGGGAAAGCGGCAGGACACATTGTCGGTAGGACTGGAATTCCATAAATGTGTGCTTTGGAATTAGTTATCCTTGGATCTGAGAGTGAAGAGGTTAGGCCGATATGTGGGTACCGCACGATATGTGGGTGTGGACGTGTGAGACTGGTCGAAGGCAGTGGACTAGACCAGGCATCCGCTTAAGTCATTATCAGGAGATAGCCTATCACCCACCTTATCAGGTGCTCTCTTAACAGAACTTCCTCAACTAAAGGCCACCGACTAAAGGTATTCGTTTCCTTCAACAACTCATAGCACTCTTCAGCTAATATACATAATATATAATATACGTATGATAATTCAATAAAGCTGAATTATCATACGTATATTATATCTACGGATCTCAATGAAGATTCGTTCCGAATTTAGAGGTTATTTAATTAGATCAAAGTGGATGTGATTTGAAAATTGAACCAATCACACTTCCATGATAGCTCATAGGATCCTTTTGGGTCTCTCGATCCTGACGCTGCGGGTTCAAATCCCGCCCAGGCCAATCTTTTATCTACAAATAAAAGCTTGTCCTGAGCCATGGGATTTTAGAATGGGGTGGCATCCTGTAGATAGCCCCTCCCTCCATGACCGGCTAACATTTAAAAAAAAAAAAAAAAATTACAGATATTAACATAACTCCATGCTGTAGGGAATTATTATTGCACTATCCAATAATGATAGCTTATGCTTTACCGGCAGTTCCCTTCAAACTTGCATTCATTAAAAGCACATTCTCAAATAGACTCAAATACTTACCGATAAAAGGTTATCACTTTAATTATGGTTATGTATAGCAAAATAGAAACCCTTCAAAATATAATTAGATGATTTTAGTTTGGGTTCGGTCAAGGTAGATCCAAAAGAAAAAAAATACAAATTTAAAAAAAATGTATTTTTTAAAAAGATTATCTGACAACGTTTCGGCTTACATTGTAAGCCATCTTCAGGGCTATCATGAAGACGAGAGAGGACGTCACACATAGAGAGGGACACTAAGTTCACATTTCCATGACTGCGGCAGATAATCTTTTAAAAAAATACATTTTTTTTAAATTGTATTTTTTTCTTTTGGATCTACCTTGACCGAACCCCAAGAAAATACTATTATATTTTTACTTAATATACCTAAAGGAATCAGTCTTAAGACTATGAAGATGAAGATAATGCAGAAGAAAGTTTCTACAAGATAACAATGGGATCGGTTCGGCACATAACCTCTCAGAAATCATCAATCACATATGACAGAACAACTCCTGATAAAATACAACAGAACTGTCCCGATTCACAACAAAATGTCATAAGGAAACATACATACATCACAACAGAGACATGAAGTTCTAACAAACTAGGTGATTTAATATCCAACATGGGCTACCCAATCAATATTTAATTTAATAATTGCATGTCCTATGTTATTGATTCCTCAAATGTTTAAAAAACGCACATTTCCAGCACCATAGGACATGCAGCTTTTCATGTTGTTAATCACATCTACCTGGTCAAACGTTCGGGGGTGAGTAATGGAGATGTGAGAGTGGTACTCCACGCGTTTTACAGGAGATTTTAGAGGAAGTATATGTTGGTCAGATCAGTTTCGAGCGGCTTAAACAATTCAAACAGCAAATTTCCTAAACATTTTTGTTGCATTAATGTTTTATTGCAAAATATTTTAAGTTCGTTAAAGTCTCGAGATTGATAGTAGTACAACTATACAAAAATACTTTGTTTCACTGTTTAAAGAAAGATAAATTATAAATTCGAAGAATCTTAATGAATATGTTTCATCGAAATATCATTAGTCTATTTTATAGAATTCTGCTTCATTTATTCCATTGCATCGTACAATATAGTCAGCAGTGGTGAATGTTTTATACCCATAGGGAAATAATGCTATTCAAGTAGTGCAATGAAGCTAGTTCAGAAGAATTAAAAAAGTAATGGTCTTGCTCCTGCAAGTCGGCTGAAACAGTCAAAAAACCTGCAGAACAAAATTGGTTTATTGTTCTCATCAGATATTTATTTAATTGACCTTAAGGCACTTTTAACATTCCAATAGCATGGAAAGCATGCTTTCATAGCTTCACTTGCCTGAACAGAAGTGAGAATCATGGTTTGAAGAGAAGGGGTTTTTTTTAGCTTTCATAATTCCTGGCAGTGAATACTCCCAAACTTCCTTCCTTGAACAAAGGATCTGTTTGGTTTCTCAACCACATGCCAAATAGGGTTTGTTCAGCTGACCGACTCACCATTGAGAAATCCATCTGAGATCTGACCATAATATTGACTTAACAAGGCGAAAGAGGTCTCGCTGCGAACACAGAACGCCCTTGCCGCCTTACCTATTAAATGAGAAACCACCCCCCGGGTTGGAAAGTGCATTGTTCCCATTACCTCGGAGTGACCCGTGACTCCTCCGAGCGAGCCGATTGATTTGTTATGGAAGAGAGAATTTTTAGTGCTCAACCTCAATTCAAAATCACACTGACTAAGCCCTTTTATTCATGGTGTACAAGAAGTTTCCTTATTATCTACCCGTTTAGCAGAAATAGAATTGGTTAAAAACCGTTCAAAAATGTACATATTATTTCTTCCAGTTTAAAAACTAGAAATAATATTGTGTATTATTATAATAGTATAATATAAGTGTATAATAGTATAATTATAAGAACTTATAATTAATATTATGTATCATATATTATACATAAGACATACTATATGAGGGATTTAAGATTCCGTTGAACCAGTTCAGTAATGGCAGGAATCTGAGAGAAAGAAGTTTTAGAGAAACCAAAATTTAAACGAATCCTTTCTTCATTTTGAAAATTTTTGAAAGAATTTGTTATAAGCTGATAACGGATTAGGAGTTCAGTAGAAGACCAAATTGAATTATCATAAGCGGCGCCAAGATAACTTATCCGTTCAGGTCATAAAATCCTGGCGTTGCCGTTTCAAATCCCACCCTGGGCCATGGATGTTTAGAATGGTCTTGTACATAGCCCCTTCCTCCATGACCCTAACTGGTAGAAAGGGATATTTAATTTCTATCACAGAGCCTCTTCATACTCGGGGATATAATTTAGATATAATAAGGAGCGGCGGGAGGGGAGGGGGGTGTATGGTTGGGGAAATTTGTACATCGATAGTGATATATAGCTGTAAAGAGCTCATAAAGGATTTTTTGGAAACATCAGTTGTTCACAGAATGATAAAAGTATTATAAAAATCCAACTGTAATATGTATAATAGAGGCGAAGGCTCCACTCAGTGAAGATTACTTCTATCGAAAAAAGCTCCTGAAGATGATAAGTTAGGGTCGAATACATTTCAGCGAGCAAATTGAATACGTAAAAATTATGAGGAAGACATAGTTATATTTGTTTTGCCTTAAGCATTTCAATGGCCATTTTGATACAGTGTTGGTACAAGCCTTTCCCTTATTTCGGAAAGTATGTTCTGACCATCGGGCAAATTAAATTTTTAATGCGCCTCATGAAAGCGCTTGAAAGACTGGGATTCCATCTGGTTTATAATGTATAACGAAAACATTGCTAAATTGATTGATGACTATCAAGTATCCCTTCTTCGGACCAAGTCGTATGATGTACCATGATTTGTAGGAGTACTGAAAACGAGCTGTTCCGCACATGAATGCTCTGAGTCTGAGAAAAGCCCTCTTCCGCACTGACGAGGGAGAGATGGCAGGTCGTATAGAATACAGAGGACCACCTTACGTGTCTCTCGGCGTTACGCAAGGTACACTCAAGGGTCCGCTCCGAAATGGGCAGAGAAGGGGCAGCAGCTCGCCTTGGACTGCCCACATTGCCCGTCCACATTCACCTCCACCTGTGAACCATTGCCAGGTTGGAGGATGAAGGCAATCTTTACCAGCAATATATAGCTCTCTTTCCAAATAATTGAGGCCAATAGGTATTTGGATCACTTTTAGCAAAAGAAGTAATTTTGGTAAAGATGACATAATGCCAGAAGAGAGAAGTTTATATCGGGATGGCCATCTGTGGATAGCCCTTCCCTCCAAGGTCCTAAGCGGCAGGCTAACATTTAAAAAAAATTAATAAAATGTTGTTTATTTTAATATTAGAGGACTTTAGTTAGGGTTCGGTCAAGGTGGATCTAAAAAAATAATAATTTAAAAAAAAAGGTATTTTTTAAAATTCCTTAGTCATGGAAATGTGAACGTAGGGACGTCCTGTCCTCTCTCGTCTTCATGATAGGCAGCCCTGAAGATGGCTTACAATGTAAGTAAAAACGTTAGCAGATAACCTTTAAAAAAATACCCTTTTTTTAATTTGTATTTTTTTGTATCCACCTTGACCGAACCCCAACTGAAATCATGTAATAATAATATCTAAGGTAAAGAAACTCTCCATTTGAACGTTGTTTATTTTACTTTACACTTCTTAATCGTCCTCACTATTACAGTTGGTGTGAGTATGGCTCTAAATATATTAGTTTCATTTAGTTTTAATAGTACATAAGGAAATGGTCTATTAATAATAATACCGTAAAGAGCAATTTTTAAAATAAAAGTTAAAACTTTAACCAATTGTAATAAGTAAATTAAAAAATTCTGTCCATTTTTCTCATTAACATAGTTGAATGGTACTAATATGCGCTGACATTTTCGGTTTAACAATAAGAGTCTATTGTTCAACTTGAAAAATTACATTTAATATTTTCATAGTTCGTATAATAATTATTTTTGAACAAACAAACATACATTTATTTACTACTTCAGAACCTTTGTAGGGGACAAGTATGGTAGGTTTTTTTCACTTTTAATCTTCTTAACAAACCATGAAAATTTTTTTAACCGCTCACGCACATACACGTGCGGAAGAACGCCTATCTACACACCTACGAACAAGCATAAGCATGGGACAATAATGACATTTGGTCTCAAATATCTGTTTGGGGAGTTAGTCTATTATCAACACGAGATTATAGAATGGAAGGTTGTTTTTAAAATAATTTAAAAAAAAATCTTTAAAACAAATTAACTTCCCATCAAATCCGAGACCTCTCCTTCAATACGCTAGTGCACTCTTAACTGCGCTATCTGAGGTCTTATACAGTCAGGCTCCCCACACAACTTTCTGTCTGATCACTAATCTTTAAGGCAGTTAATTAGCAAGATAACCGGCCCTTACTAGGCAAGACCACCCTGATTAGCGAGCGACTACTCCACGAGATTCCAAATGTTTGTTCTTCATCAAATACTTTATTTATTGCTATTTAATCATTTCGGTGAACAATAAGTGAACATGGAAAACATGGTAGTACGTGATACATGTTTGAAAGTTCCATACTGTCATCTATTCAAGTATCGGCGATGCCGTTTAGAATGTTTTGTACAAAATCGATTAATGGGACTTCATATACAGAATTCTAACAGAATTTCATTAAATAATAAAATTGAGAAATGCAGTAGATTCTTTTAAGAATAGATGTCTTAATGAAAGGAGTAGTCAATATGAGCCAGATAATGGTTGTGTCTACACCAACTGTATGGTTATGTAAGCTAACACCTTGGCGCTATGGTATCCTGGTCTCATATCCGTTTTCATGGCTGCCCATACTTCGGGGGCTTCTCCCCCCCTCACTGAAACCTTCTAGGATACAACCTGACATATATACATCCCTTAGGAGAAAACAGTTTACCATCTTAAGATTACATTATATTATTTTACTTTTTTTTAGTACATCACGTCATGATTGGATGTAGAAGATTTCTCACAATTATTATTGTTATTGTTGATCCCACGACGCGATTTATGAAAAATGTCAATAGATTATCGCCGATCCTAAATTGGAGAAGTTAAATTTTAGTCCTCAAAAAATTGCATACACAAGCACACACAGTCATAAGCCCACACGCACGCCCAAATCCACCAATTTGTCTCCAAGGTCTCTAGCATCTATTATAATAAAGAGAACAAATTCGGTATTTTAGCATATTCTAAACTGCCGGATGAGTTCGTTGATGGCTGATATCAGTCACAGAGGAAGGGGGGAGGGGGTTGAAACGAAGACCAAATAGAAAAATAATCAATCTTTTCGTTTCTGTTAGAGATAATAAAATATTATGAACATACATAGTATGTGAAAAACATATTTTTGTAACATTTTTGCTTTATTTTTTAAAATAAAAATTTAAGTAAAATATTTAAGAATGCAATTAAAAGTATTTGGCAAACACTCTTTAATTTTTAGAATCAGATAAAAAAAAAACCTGTTTTTACGGCTGAAAATGTCTTTAAATGTATTCGGAAACGTCAAAAAAATAATAAAAAATACATTTTTAAGAATCTTTTTACCAAAACTGACCAAACAAATTCTCCACCAATAAGTTATAATGAAAACTGGATAATTTAATTAATATAAATATTGAAACAATATTAAATCGCATACTATGCAATATATATTAATAAAAAGTATGTTCCTCAAAGTGATATGCTATAGACCAGACTTTCTTGCCTGATTTTCTCGGGGAAGATCCTAAGGAAGAGAGAGGAATCTTGTCGAAAATGAGAAATAGGAGGGGTCTAAGCGGAGGGGAGAGCATGGCATGGAGCCAGCAATTCCTCTTGTCTTCATTCAGGCAGGACACAGGCTATTCCTAGAGGTTTCACACTCCAAGAGTAACTATAGTCGGGCGTAAAACACTCCCGTCTTACACGGAGCAAGGACTAGGTGCTGGGGCGTAAGGCTCGCATACCGTTCCTTGGGGACAGCTCCCTTCGAGATAACCCCACAAAACAGGGGGGACACTCAACTAGATTGACCACGTGAAGAAGAGGGGCTAAGATAGAATACAGATAGAAATCCCGTCAAGCAGGGGCTTCGTAAACTAACAAGATTTCCCATGTATCGTTAAAAGTGGACACGACGGTAATAATTGACGAATTATATCTTATAAGCCAGAGGAAACAATGAGAGTAAAATGAGAGACTTCTAAACCTGGCTCTCTACTGGACGGAATGAAGACTGGGGAATGACTCAACCAACAGGTTTAAAGGACTCAGGAGTTACATTCGTAAATAACATAAATAATTTCGTAAATAAGTAAGATAAATATAAGAGATATTAGATAAATGAAAAAAAAAATATTATTGATGATAAAATTTATAAAATTAGATTTTGAATCTTTTGTAATCTACGAAGGGAGGCCAAAAAGTTCTCGGCCTACCTATGATTCTTCATATGGACTAAGATAAAGGGCCTAAACCTTATCTTATTTATATAGAATAGTTATATTCACACAAATTTTCATAATCCTGCCATTTCTTTTTAGTTTTATCAGTTTACACTTATCATTCCATTGTTACTTGTACACCTCTCGTAATGGCCACGATTGACATCTTGGGTTTCAATTATTTAACCATCCTCCTTACAGCCAAGATCTAGCCTCCAAGGACTATGTACATTCTGCTCCCGAATTTTAAAAAGGACCTCAGGAGATGGCGGTTGGAGGGCAAAGAACAACTCAAAGAGGCGATTGATGCTCATTTGGTTGCAAATAAAAAAAAATTATTATTTGGAAGATTTTGAAAAATTAATAATTAGATGTAGTAAATGTATTGGTAATAAGGGATTTTGTATTGAAAAATAATACATGTTTTGATTTCATTCCTTTCTGGGTCAGGTCGAGAACTTTTTCATCTTTCCTCGTACTAAATCTTTCGTAACTCGAGTTAAAAACAATTATTTCAATTTTATTATTATTCTAAACCTCCCACCCCTTTAAATCATTTCCACCAAAATTAAACAGTATGAAATGAAAATTTTCATTTCTTAAAATTAAGAGGGTTCGCCCAATGATTAACTTACTTATAAATATCCTCCTAAATATGTGTTTTTTAGAAAACAATTGAAGAATATAAATATCGTTTAATAACATTTTGCACCAATTTTGATCAAAATGTTTCCTTCGTAAAGCTTTCCCTCTAAGCCCATCCTTTTCCACATTCTATTATTTTTAGCAATAAACTCCAAAAGTTTACAAGAGACAGCACAATTACCGAATTTGTTTCTAATACTTTAAAAATTGACAAATACACACGCAGTTATTCTTACAAAATAAGAATGTGACGTTTGTGCCAGTTCTACATATATATTTGGTGAAAACACTATAAATATTATAAAAAGGTGAGGTTAAAAAAATGAAATGCCTCTTTCTCTTGAAGAAATACAAACTTCAAAAAAATGAATATAAATATTCCATGTAGCTCAAAACAATCAAAACAGTTTTGGGCTACATAAAATATATGACAGTACCCTTTAATACATAAATAAGACAGACATTACAAATTCGATTTTCGGGTCAATTGATTAACAACAGTTGCGTTTATGGCCCTAGTCCAGCAAATCTTAGAAATACGAGGGCGATAAGTAGGTGTCTGAGTTAGCGGTGGTGGGGGAGGGGGATCGCAAAATGACGACTTGGCTCTCAAAGAACAATCAAAGCCTAATGAAAACAGAACTTTCACACTAACTTTGTTAATAAGTAGTAGAAAGGGAATTCAGTTTCCCCAAGAAGAAGTTTGGTGTCTTCTCTGTCTCCGCGGATCACAGTCATTTCCATAAATGTTTTTAAAAAAAAATTACAATTCAAGTTAAAGCCTCACTTCAACCTCTCCCTAACTTAAGAAATTCAATTTAAAAGTGCAAAGATAACAAAAATATTTACTAACCTTTTGTCAAGTTAAATGTAAAGGGCTTACTTTATTCAAGCATCATTTAGAGTCTAAATTTTTGACAACCATAGCAACGGTCTTGTGCATAATCAGTTATATTATTTCCAATTAAGATAGCTTCTCCCAACTAATCAAGTGAATTTGCACTAATAGCTATGATCTATTTTTATATGGATTTAATATTTAATATTAAGGCTTTTTTAATATTTAAAAGCGTACACAAACAAAGAAGCTAACTTTTGAGTAATGATGAAATGTTTTATGAAAGTAAATGTACTTAGATTTTTATATTATTATAAATACACATTTTTTTAAATTTGTATTTTTTTTGGATCTACCTTGACGGAATCCCAACAAAAAAACATCTAATAATAATATAGCATTGTATATAACAGATTAAATAATGTACAAATGGAGAGTTTTTGACCGTAGGTATTATTATTAGATGATTTTAACTACCTCGGTCAAGGTAGATCCCAAAAAATGCAAATAAAAAAAAAAAAGTGTATTTAAAAAAAATGATCTGCCAAAGTACACTTTTTTTTTTTTAAATTTGTATTTTTTGGATCTACCTTGACCGAACACCAACAAAAATCATCTAATAATAATATCTACAGTCAAAAAACTCTCCATTTGAATGTAGTCTATCTTCTCTTAGCCCTTTAATCCTCTGCCTTACCAGATATCAATAGTTAATTTTCATTCTAGATTTCTTTATTTCTCTGACCACACTTTTACATTAACCTTTGCACCATTCATTCCTAATTTCTCTCTGTTTGGTGCCAAGTACTTCAGCCCAGTTTTTTATGAGACGTTAATTTTTTTCCATCATCTAATAATTAGTTTGGCTAAGTATGAGACAAAACAAACAAGAAAGTTTATAAAGGAGAGATTTAAAAATGGGTTTCCAAGCAAGAAAAAGCTTTTGCTAAGACAATGAAGGAAATCAGATAAGTGATACAATAAAAGTTATATTTTCTACAAGAAATGCAAAGGGAGTCAGAAAAAAAATCTTACTACCTCAGCCGGTAACCAACCTGGGTCTCCTTCTTTTCGGGCAGGTTTGCTGACCTCTACACCACCGAGGCAGGTTAGATGATCTCTCCAACTCCCCGCACTTCACTCCAAGACAATACCCCCAAGACAAATATGCTGTCTTATACTCGAAGGAGTTAACATTGTTAGCTATTTATTAGACTATCACTTTATTCGATATTTCTTTTTTAAATAATGAAATTAATTGTGACATGTAATCCCAGAAATGCAAAGGGAGCCTAAATTTGCATTTCTTGTAGAAAATTTATTGTAGGATTACATACCACAATTAATTACATTATTTAAAAAGAGAGAAAAAAATTAGATAAGATTGAACTATCAGAAGTGATTAATACAATCAAATAAATTATAAAAATAATGAACCCTTGGATTTGATGGCATTGATACAGAAGTACTCAAATATAAAGAATATACACTAAAAGAATTATATTATTTAATATTAGAAGTTAGACTACAGACAAGATGCCAGGCAGAAATTTTATTATAAATATTAATTTAGTAGTGGTTTATTATCCCACAAAAATTTTAAACAATTAATGGAGGGAATAGAACAAAAANTCGGCTTACTACTACATTCATACTTTTGATATCACATTAAATTTAATTATGACAATTCTGTATTATAATATTCTAAATAATTTATTTTCATTTTTACTTTTATTTGTATTCTTATGACATTGTATTTCAACAGCCCTGACGATGGCTCACAATGTAAGCCGAAACGTTGGCAGATAATTTTAAATATTACTTTTCTTTAAAGTTGTATTATTTCATCTACCTTGATTGAACCCCAACAAAAAAAAATCTAATATTAATTTTTACTATTTTTTGTCGTTATTACAAGTCGCTTAATATTATTTCATGAATTTATTTAACGGAAATAAATGTTTAGTGTACTCGGCGTCACAATTGCTATCCAGTTCGTGACGTCAACGTAAGTAGCTTAGAAATTTTTTTTTTTTTTTAAAGCAATCTGCCACTTTCGCCCACAAAAATATTTTCAGGTGGGGCTGGAGATTTATAAAAGACGTGGGATTTAATTACGTCAGAGAGACGTAATTAACCAAGGGCAGATATAATATTGTATTTTATACACCATTTAGTCAAAACATCTAATATGTATATACTATTATCAAAAAAATTTAAGAAAATAGCAATAACACCTTGTGTCAATATAATATGTGTCAAGATTAATAAGGATTTAAATAAAAAACTTTGATAGAATGCTAGACAGTTGAATGCATATATATTAACAATTAAAGCAGACTATTGTGAATATAAAATATTTAATGAATTTGATATTATGAGAGATTTAGACCAAATTAAAAAATTTGAGTAACAAACAATACAATACAATGATAAAAAAAAAAATATTAAATTTACTTTAAATGATATTTATGTACTTAAACATCATAAATATACTACTTGTTCATCACGTATGTACACTGGCGGATTCAAAAAGTTAATTTTTAACTTCTTACTTATAAAAGTAATTAGGATTAAATACTGCAAAGACTGAATCAAATTCAACAATAAATTATAATCATTTCAACGATTTGTAGCAACGACAGCCAATAATAATTATTATAATAAGGCTTGGCCCTTCAGAAAGGATGGCTTCTGGTAGACCAACCCTACACATTTAAATATTAAANAAATTTCCAAATGAAATGTAGTGTGATTCACTTTTGCAAGAATGTTTTTTTAATTTAGTTGCAGGTAAATGTCACCTTTCAAATAAAATTTTTTTAAATTTTATTTTAGTTCTCCCTTTGAACAAATAATTTCGCATTATATTTTAAAATCCTTATTGAATATTTATGACAAGTTGAATATATTATTTTTGTGTATTGTTCTATTTTATTATTTTAGCTTTATTTTGCATAAGCATTGTAATAAATAGTCTATCTATAGAGTATTAATCTAAACAGTGAAGTTATACTTAAATTTTTAGTTTTCAGTATTAGTGGAAAATCAAAAACATCATAAATAAATTAATGGTTTAAGCAATTATAGCCATTATATTGCAACAATATGTATCCTATTATATGGAACCATTGGTGGAAAGAGGCCCAGAAAAGCAATAATGTATTATTTTAAACAGATTTAATATATAATTTTTTTACTTTTAAATTGTGAAAAATAATACAAATTCTTATGTATGCCATGGGAAATAAAAATAAATCTTCCACCAACAGCTTCGATAAAAATAACAAACATAGGGAAAAGGTTTTGTCAGAATTGTTAGTCACCTGATAGGGGTGAAAGTAGCGTAGAGCGTACGTGTGAGCACGAGAGGCGCTGAACTATGCGGACGCGTTCTTTTGCCGGTCTCGTGGTGGACTGAGGGCGGAGGGCGAACGCGGGGGCGGCATAGGGCGCAGGCGCTACCACCCCCTGTCGGCGACACCCTTACATCGCCGGCACCATCAATACGCAGACACAGCTCGCGCTCTTTCCGGACGAAGGGACCGAGACCAGAAGGCAAGGGGAGCAGACAGGGGGAAGCACTCGACGATGCCGCGGTAACCACGAAAGCTAAACAGAAACAGCACCTTTGACGAGCAAATGTAAGCAAAAATGTATCCAAGATTGATCCTATTCTGATGGACTTACAAATGAGCTCAATGTATCGCACTTGGACTGCGGTTCCGGTTATAATCATGAATTTCCCTGTTGAATCGTCCCAAGAAGAACGCCTCACAAAAATAGGGCATCCTTTATCATTAACTGGTCCATTCTTTATACTCCAAGGTTCTTTTCATAGAAGGCAATAAGAACGCGGGCTCAACGTTAGAAGAATATGGATTAGCCCTGAAAGTTGTCTCTACTCGTGAGCTATGATAAGTTGAAGTACTGTATTTCTTCTAGCTGTTGTTACAAATGCTATGAAACTGCTCGGACCCAAGAATTGTTTTTCAAAATAATTAGGACAATAGTGACAGAAAAATAAATGTATTAAGCTTTTCATGGAATTCAAAGAGAATAAAAGATCAGTAGAACATAGAGATCCGTAATGACAGTGTTTCGGAAAAGAGAATAAAAAAAAAACAACTGGTTATAACATATTGTCTTCATTCATAAACATATGAGTCAGCTTAAAAACTAGCAAAACTGATGAATAACACTATCACGTAGAGTCAGAATAAGTATTTCTTTAACTCTGGATAATCTAACACCAGACCACTTTTTAGGAAAACTAATCGGTTGCTTACCTAAATATAGTACAGCTCTAGCTAGATTTACTGAATTCACTTTGACTAGGCAAGAGAACTTCGTGGCTGGGAAAAATTATAAGTTATTATTGTAGACGAATTCTATTTTTCTGGTCTACAGAAGTAGAAAGAGTTTAAGCTTTAAGGTTCAGAATGAACGTGAATTCAAGTATATTCTTATCTAATCTATACAAATACCTCTGATCCCTCGATAAAACAAGGATCTCGGACTCCGCATATCCTTAGCAATCTACAAGCTAACTCTTCCTCTATATGCAAATTACAATTGGGGCCAAAATTTTTCTAGTTTGCAGAAGAAGATTCTTTGGATACTGATTTTCTCTAAGAGAATAGAACAGAGAAAGTTGATCCAATATCTTCTATGGGTCATTAGGAATAAGAATTGCATTTCCACCTGGGACAAGCAATTTTCCCTTCGGCAAACCATCCCCTTGGAACACTACCTGAAGTAAACACACCCTCCCAGGGAGTACCAGCGGATTGTGCGATCACCCTTCGGCCGCTTTGCGACAGTACGCACCCCACACATGTCCTCCTCTAATCCGATGAAGGAGTGCGGGGTCACCCCCTCCCGGGGCAGACAAAGCCCAGCCAATATGCCATTAGAATATGAACGGCAGCGAGTCGGGGGGACGCCTGATGCGATACAAATAGCACTGCTCCAAGGATTAAATTGATTGTCGGCTCGCGACCCCCCCCCCCCTTGCCCATTCTTCTTTCCCTACGCAGATATTAACAGCGGCGTCGGCTGCAATGGTGTAAGGTCATTTTGCTTTTCGGCAAATTAACTGAAGGCTGAGATGATTCACTCTCCATGGACAATCGTAAAAAAATGGCTGACTCAAGGTGAGCTTGTTTTAAATTTTTTTCACGTTTTTTAAAAATCAGAATCCCCATGGGGAAATCAAGCTATTCATATTGGTACCATAACGTGTTTTTTAAAAACTTCAATAGATGTTCACGTAGGTTTCCACCTAAATCTACATATATCAACTGAATTATTTATGTCAATTCCTTCTATGACTTATGAACATATAATCATTTGTTGTAAATATAAATAGAACCAAGATACCCTCAATATTTCATTTTATTCCTCTCTATGTTCACTCAATGTAAATGAGACTAATATATCACCAAACATAAAATTATAATTAATATGTCATATTCGGAGAATAAGAAGACCCATTAGCATTTACAAAAAATATAAATGTATACAAAATAGGCTTTATTCTTTGACTAGTTTATCAGAGAGGTTAATAAATAACCTAAAGGGTTATTATGACTACCAATAAATATAGAACTATCATAACTTCTATTATCCGTCTTCATTGGTTTCTGCAAACCATCTTCTGTTGGCGAGCGCTTTCGGACATTGTCCATCCTCGTGGCCGATAAATGTCTTCACTGTCACTGTCTGCATTCAACTGCAGAATATGAATGTATTGAATACAGACAGTGACAGTGAACACATTTGTTCGGCCACGAGGATGAAAGACCAAATTTATGATCAATTAGGATGGAAATTTGGCACATTAATATCCATATTAATATTCACATTACATATAAAATATTGATTATCTGTAACAATTTTTCCCATATAAGCTAACATATCCCGATCTTATTCTCTACTTCTGAAGGTTTTAATTCAATCAAAATAATCCAAACCACTGATTATTTTGTACGACAGAAAACGTAAAATCAGCGTGAACTGAGTTTTTTTTACGGATTATATACCAAAAAAATATCATTAATACGTTAAAAGTAAATTACATAATCTGTATCAATTGGAGATTTAATACGTTTCATTAATTATCATACCTTCTATTATCCGTCTTCATTGGTTTCTGCACACCATCTTCTGTTGATGAGCGCCTTCGGACATTGTCCATCCTAGTGGCCGAATACATGTCTGTATTCCAGACCAATCCACAGAATACAAACACAGTTGAATACAGACAGTGACAGTGAACACATGTATTCGGCCACGAAGATGGACAATGTCCGAAAGCGCTAGCCATCAAAAGATGGTTTGCAGAAACCAATGAAGACGGAGAATAGAAGGTATGACAATTCTACATTCATTGGTAGAGATAATAACCCTTTAGATTATTTACGTTTCATTAATGGTAGGCGTACTAAATTAATAAATACACACATACACTCACAAACAATCACCTATGTAGATAATTTTTAAAAGATCATATTTTGGCCTCTAACATTTGCTTCATTTTTTTTTTTTTTTTTTTAA
>KZ808647.1:35619-52131 GCA_000696205.2 Oncopeltus fasciatus | reverse complement strand
ATATATATATATATATAAAATACGAAATTGATGATACATGGGTGTGCGTAACGCTATTTAAGTGAACGCTCTGGTGATTCAAATATAAGACAGAGAAAAATTATATTAAATCTTATTAGTCAAATCAAACTTTACCTATTATGGTGAATTGCTATAAACGTTTTGGGAAAAGTATGATGAATTGAATTAATAAATTTGTATAGATTATACATAGAACCATAGTCACAATCTATAAACATATACAATATGTAATACTATACTGTAAAAGGTAAAACAGCAAATCTTGACTTTACACTGAGCTATTGTTCAAATCGAGCGTTTGAATTGTTCAAATTCTCATAATAGCAGTATTGTGCTATGTATATTTAAATATATAAAATTAAAGTTGAAAGAAAAATAAAACTTCTCACAGCTTAAAATAAAGAGTTATATTATTTATTTTTTGTTAAGTGTAGTAAATGTTTTTATCAACTTTCCCTTTCCCTCTATTACACCATAAAAGATATTATCAGCACAACTATTATATACGAAAACAAGGCTTAATACTTCAATGATTGACGATAGTTGTCTTAATGACTGCAGGGTTATGAAAGGACACTTATTTTTATCAGCAATTATACTTAATAAGAGTCAAGCAATAAAAGCAGGGCAGAAAAGAGTCATGCATTTATAATTTATTGAGTAGTTCAATATTTAATAAGTTTCTTGCGCTTCGAAGGCTTTTAAATTATTCAGAAACTTTAATAAATATAAACTTAATAAATAAATAAAAAGAGACGTAAGAATCCGATGAAATAATAATCGGGAGGTACTTTCTAGACATTTTTATGTTCAGTTTTTCAGATACTGAGCAAATCATACAAACATTAAATAGAACAGCATTGTTATCATCATGCTTTGAAAACTTATTCGTTTTCAAAACAAAACAGATGACGTCAATCAAAATTTATAATAAATACAATTTTACTAATATGTGTAATTTTTATTGTTTTGTGTATCAGCAATTTTTTCTAAAAAAGTTGTGGTGTTGCAAAGTTTCTGATACCAAATATGCCTTTATCACTAATCGATAGGAAGGTTAATCAATCGCTAAACAAGCTTTTTGAAGTTAGTATTTTTAAATGGATAAGTAAAAAAAATAATTTTTTTAGAAATTATTTTCTGCAAGAGTACTAACCAAATATCCTAAGAAATTTGGGATGATCATCAAACATATAAGAAACCAATTTTGTTAGGTAGAGGACTACAAAAAAAGAATTAGAAACTTGAAACAACCGAAATAACTAGATTTGAAATAACGTGTAAGGGTAGATGGTAACCTACATCAGATTATGGAATACAATGCATGCAATAATCAATGTTGTTAAAGCCAAGCTTTTATTGGAAGAAGTGTTGATGGACAGGCCTTGATCCAAAAAGCCTGTGGGATTTGCATGAGGGGAGCCAGCCTTACCACCGTGACCGCACCCGGAAAAAAGCGCTGAAGACTCCTGGCGATCCTGTACACAGCCTTCGAGGGGCGACCCCGCTTACCGCGTCGCAAAGCCTTCTTCCCTCTCAGGAGAAGAAAACGCGGGAAGGCTGTGTCGTACAAAGAAGCGCGGTAGAATCGCCCGGGACTTTTTCCTCCCACTCACTCAAGGATTACGTGTCGGCCATTGTCGGCAGAGAGAGACTGAATAGACACGGTCCTGTTCCCTAGCCCAAGGCCGAATCGTTCCCATGCGACTCATTTACTATTTCCAGTACACACACGGCTGTGCCCGACCTCCCATAGGCAGTTTTTTTTTTTTTTCACTTCTTCGCGTTCATTCATCATTTTGTCGTTAGCAGCACGGAGGAATGCGCATTACGCGGCTTCTTGCTAAAGCTCTGATGCAACATTGACTAAGATTTTCTCGCTATTGGGGAGTCCTGGGTTTATAATAGCCCCAAAATCATTCCTAGGAGCCAGCAGTCACCTAAAAGCCTTTAGGACGTTTCAGGAAAGGAAAATTAAATATAAATTAAAGTAACTAACCCAAAATTTTAGCAGAAGTTTCGTTATTTATAAAAGGAATATATATTCCTTTAGACTATTAGTTTAATCACGTCTGGGACTCATGTGGGCTTGGTCAGACCTCAGAGATATACTTAACTTTCGCATACTCATACACACTTTTGGANACCTAAATCTGTATAAATTTATGAGACCTTGCAAGCAACAAGGTGGATTGTGGCTCTCTCTCTCTCTCCATATATGTATATATATAAAAAATCAGTAATTCCTTCTAAACTGATACTATACATTCTTGAAAGAAATCCACACATTTGAGAACTCACATCCTCACTTCCAGACTATAATAAATAATATAAAAGTGTTTATTTAATATTTTGCAGTTTTGTATGCACAAATATTCAAAATGAACATGGTTTAAATAGGGAACCTAAAAAAACTCATCAACATGGACACATTTTGGGCTCTCGGATGGTAAAAAAAATAGATGAAAGAAAACAGTAAGCATGATCTAGACATTGGATTGGACACATCATGTGAACGTCATCTGACGGAAATCTGAAAGTAAGAATACACATCATAACTAATTTATTTTTTCTAGTAGAGAAATTTTATACTTCTTAAAAAATACACCAAATACAACAAGGAAATTTAAATCAAATGCATATGTGGAATGGTGAACTTCGTCGAAAAGCGATGGGCAGACTAGACCTTGAGGATCACAATTATTTAAAACCCGGAAAGAATTTTTACCGATATTTGTGAGTATTGTTCACCACTTTCCTCATATAATTTTTTAAAAGTATATGTCATGCTTTTATTAATATAAAATAGGAACAATGGGGTAAAGACAATAGTAGAAAAGGCAAACAATTGACAAAAGAGGAGAGAGTGCATCAGAGACATGAAGTGTTCTCATTGTAATATCTCTATTGGGACAGAAAGATTTGTGTCCATTACTTTAATAGGACTTTCACTGAAGGAAGGCGGGACTTGAAGTGCGGAAGCCAGTCTCTGCGGAGTTCCTCCCTGGCTGACCTGCTCCTCAAGAGGCAGTTTCCAAGAGTCACCGCCAGATCGGGCGAGCGTCTCACCAGCTCTCCCCTAGAGCAGTAAATATCCGCTTTCTAGCCATGGGCGGGGGGCAACTTCACAGCGGCGTAATGGGAGGAAGAGAGATCTTCAAAGCACAAACTGTTCTGTGTAAACATTTTGTCACCGTTGCTTCGAAGTGCTGTCACGGAAGTGCAGTAGCTCTATGTAGGTGTTTAGGACAGCAATGAAAGAACCATTTCCTGGGATTTAACGTGAAACCCACCTCTAGCTATCCGAAATAGCTGTTACTACGACAAGAGGCTTTCTGAGCCTACAAAAAAGGAAATACGGCTAACAAAATATTGAAAACTAAGTAGAATTTCTATGTATCAATAAATATGAACACGAGAGTAAATGAATAATCCTAACTTGAAACCTAATCAGAAGCCAAATTTAAGCCTACCAGCCTGCTCTTTTGGAAGAAAGAGAGAAGCGCCTAACATTCGTAGTTATAAACATTGATATTTTCCTATTAGATGATTTTAGTTGGGGTTCGGTTAAGGTAGATCCAAAAAATACAAATTTAAAAAAAAAAGTGTATTTTTTAAAAAGGTGTTTCTGCCAACGTTTCAGCTCACATTGTAAGCCATATTCGGGGCTGTAGAAATACAATGTCATGAGAATACAATAATAATTCATAATATTATAATACAGAATTACCATAATGTAATGTGATATCAAAAGAATGAATGTAGAAAGATATGTAAGAGAATTTAAAAAACATGCAGTAACAACTTATTAAAAAAAATTTTAAATATATTTTCTTTATTTTTTGTAATAGTAAAATACAATTTTAGGGAATTATATTTCACATATATTACATTCTATAACTTTCTTTTTTTATCTAAGAGAAAGAAAGATATTGAAGATTTTTCAATTTACTCTTTATCTAATTTGTCTGAAACTAACCTTCCCCCTCTCATAATTTCAGCCAATAATGAACTCATCCAAGGGTTGACAAAATTTAGCTTATGTACCTAATTTGGTCTCTTTATTATCTATTTTTATCATATCAAATATAATTGATAAGAACAAATTCAAATAATTAGCTGAAATTATTACCTGCTTTGTTGCACCGGAAGACGACGCCACCATCATGCAAATGGGAGTGAAACTATTCAGTGCCTCGTAAATAGATGTAACTATTACGACCTCGTCATTGTAATTGTCAGGGTGTACGATACAGACAATGAGAGTGTAGACTTTGAGTATGAATATGAAGAAGGGCAGGACCTGAGAGGCGAGGAGGTAGATATTGTAGACCCTGTTTAGGCGCGAGGCGATTGTGCAGATCGCCCTGTGGGAGTCCACGAGATAGCGAATTTCCACTGGAGAAATGGATTGGTTCGCTGTCCTGGTCATGTGTGACAACAGGTCTTGCAGCAGTCCAAGCAGCATGGAGTACTGGCAGGCGACCAGCGTGTGCGGGCCGGTGAAGAGGCCATACGGCACGAAATACAATATCGGTAAAGGTTCGTCATCTACTAAATACGCGCATGCCTTGTGGATAACGTTGGATACTACAAAGCCGACTGCACACCACAAGTAGTTGCTTCTGAAAGATCTGCAGCCCAGTTTTCGAGCAGCTAGGAGAATGTCCTCAACGATCTCGCTCAAGTCTCCTCTGAAGTAATATGTCATCCAGAGACATATGAGCCACATAACAATTCCAAATAGACAGGTGACAAATTCCAGCATGAACGTAAAGCTGATTCTGACATATCCTAAATACCCCATGAAGAAAATTAAAAATTCTGAAATTGAGACCATACCTACTAGAACATTGTAAAAGTANTCAACCAATGGGAAGGCAGACTTCGCCCAAGGACAAGACCGCGCCGGGATTATACACCACCTGGTGTATAAAACATGGTAAATATATACCATCTAAAAAAAAAAAAATCTCTCTTCACAACTCTCATTCTCTTTTCAGCCCTGAAGAAGCCATCACATGATGTGCGAAAGCTCGGCAAATAAGAACAATTTGACTCGGTCCAACCCGGAAGATGAAATGGTAAATACATATAAATTATTTGATAAAAATTTGTCTTATCCAGCTAAGGATTATGAATAAAAATCTAAATAAATATCATATTGTAGTTGTAGCGTCATGCCATATGTAGAGGGTATAGATGTGTTATAAAAATAATTATATTTATTAAATGAATGATTTGCGGATAGTAGAGTGGAATAGATCCAAGAGAGAAAAAAAAATTCTTAAGAATAATTCAGTAAGTAAATAGCATAAAAAAAGAAAGATTGTAAAGAGATTGAAAACGTTATTTTCAATTCGAATACACAAAAGACAATAAAAGATAAACTAGAAGTCCTGGATTAAAAATAAATAAATACAAATTTGAGAAAAGGGAGTAAGAAAAGCGAAGTGAGTATGGTTGGTTGACGAGGTGAGAACGAGGTCCCTTTCGCTGAAGTGGTAGGAGGAGTGTCCAGCTAAGTGGAGGAACTCGACTCGAGAAGTACAACACAACTTACCTGTTCTCGGGGGTAACATGAGCTGCAACAGGTCTTACCTGCAACAGACAGACAATCTGTGAGAGGGCTTATCTATAAAAGCGTTAGCCATATTGTTTTGTCTTTAGTCATTAAAACCTGCATGCATTGAATACCAGGGAATTTTAAAGATGGCTCAAATAAATGAAAAATAATGCAAAACTTTCACTCTTCAAATCATTTTGTTTATGACAAAGAGCTCTGCTTACAACGCCTATGCCTCACCTTTAGTGCTCTGCTTACACAAAACAACACTTATTTCGGGCTTGACCATGTAGTTAAGTTACTTTTTGTCAAGCTTTTGCACACAATGTGATGGCTTCATCGAGGCTAAAAGTTGAAAGAAGTGCGACATTTTGGCTTCTAGGTAACTTTTCTACATGGACAAGTCCAGAAGAAGTATTCATGAATATCCCTAGAGACAGAGATAGTCTACGTGAACAACAACGTATGAGTAAAAATATTACAAGAAATACATAATTAACTTATAAAAATACAACTCAATTAACAATAAATTGAATATTGTAAAAAAATGTCAAAATATGCTATTTAAAAAAATTTCAGTTAAATTAAAAAATGTAAAAGACAGTTTATTATTTATTTCATCTATTTTTCATTAAGAATCTCTATTAGTGAGCTTTATACAAAAGTGTAATCAAGGGATTTTATTTTGGTCGGGAACCTTCATTGGGGCGACAATAAATAAAGTAGTAAAATCACCTTATTGGCTTTTAAAAATAATAAAAATAATTTTATAANTTATTAAATTCCCCGCACTAGTGTCGAGAGTCTATGTTCTAGTTCTGTTCCCTTGCACTAAAAATTGTTAAAATTTACGTGGGATTATATACCACAAAAAAAATTTATAAAATTAAAATCTAAAAGTAAATAACGAGAGCCATATAAACAGCTTGACAATGTCAGCTCCTCCGAGCATAAGGTGATATATTCGTCGGTCTCGGAGGTTAGACTCTCAACACTAGTGCGGGGAATTTAATAACTTATCAGACTGGACCCGGTAGC
Source organism: Oncopeltus fasciatus (assembly GCA_000696205.2). Taxonomy (NCBI): domain Eukaryota; kingdom Metazoa; phylum Arthropoda; class Insecta; order Hemiptera; family Lygaeidae; genus Oncopeltus; species Oncopeltus fasciatus. Next base: position 45,506 of record KZ808647.1, on the reverse strand, counting down.
ATAATTGGTAAATGCACCGGCCCGGAACGCAGGAGATCCAGGTTCGAGTCCTCACTGGTACAGTTAGATTTTTTAATCTGTTCTCTTGCACTAAAAATTAATAAAAATAATTGTCTGCAGTATATAAATAATTGTTTCAAAAAACCTTATTATTACTTATATAAATTTATTGTATAATATAACAATATTTTCACAAAAATAGTGGAAAAAATTAAATGATTTTATGCTCATGTGTACGATTATGAATTCCTCCTAAAAACATGGAGAAGAGGGAGGGAAATGGCGGGGGGAGAGGTTATAGGAAGACGAACCTGACCCCTGGGACAAATAAACATGGCGGAGAGAGCATTCCCAACAATGATAGATGGCGGTGATGAACTGCCGTGGCGAGAGACGTACCGCACACAACACCAGTTCACACGTTTTAGATTAAATTGGAGTAAATGTCTCTCACACCCCCCTGCGATGAAAAGGAGCGGCAGTCCGCAGAGTGGAGTCCCAATGCCGGAGGATAAAAATTAAATGTCACAGAGCCAAGAATATATACTTAAATACAATTCAGTTTTGTAAAAAAGCGCCTAACAAGGTAGATACATGAGAATGAACCGGTAATATGGACGTGTAACCCACCTTTCCACAACCGGTCAGTCGAGAGGAGATTGTCACCTAACAATCAGGCACATCATAGAGGTTTGCCCTACTATTCTTATAATATCAATTATAAGATATTATCTCTTTTCAACATGGATCTTTACGGCTTTTTAGGATTGAATTGTTCATTAAGAAGATATTCCTGGATGAAATTTCCTGAAAATTGAAGGAATTTCACAAATTTCTTTTTAAAAGAGGTCCGGGCTTTCGATGGAAGGTCTACAGCCACAAATGAAGGATTGGTCTGTTAATACTTCTCCAATATTATCAACAAGTCCTCCGTATCTTCGTCATCGGCAAAATAGTACTATTTGTCAAAACGAAGGAAATATTTTGCCATTTCGTACATGTTAATTTTCCCAGTAGGTCTCTTCTCCGATGTGGTTAAAAATGTATTCCTAATGTGGTTACATATATAAACATAATTCTTAGAAAAGATCATAGCATCCTCTGATATCTTCCAGGTCAGGGTATCCGCCGTCTCAGTACATTGGAGGTTCTCATGTAAATTCAGAAATAGGATTTAACACACACACACACGCACACGCAAACGCATACGCACGCACCCACACACACACACACACACACACACACACACACACACACACACACACACACACACACACACACACACACACACACCACACGCGCTGGCACACAGCACACACACAATTATTTATCTAGAGAAAACAAACGGAATTTGAGAACACTTTCATATTCACAACGTTAAGAAAAACTAAAACACTAAAATGAAATTTAAAAAAAATTCCGAAATCCGAAAAAATGAGAAGAAAGAAAAATAATAAAGAAAATTTAAGAAATGCTTAAAGAACAAAAAATAATGATAATATTTAGTTTGCAGGACCTTGGCAATAGACCATCTTTTTATTTTAAAATCATTATTGATCGAGTTCCTCAAATTAGTGTTTGCTTTAATGATGGCTTCACAGACACTTTAACAATCAAAAAGTTATGCATTGTGTACATCGATAAGGTTGATTTATCGAAATTGTCCAATATTTAGGATACTATATCTTCAAAAATGAGCAGTTAAAAACTATAAAATAGTATATGAATCTATATTTATATATAAATATATATCACTGTATTTCCATGTATAATGCCGCTTTAACGTTTCGAATAAAAAGTAAATCAATTACATAAAATTTAAAAAAGGAAATCATCTCGGTTGAATTTACTGATCGACGAATGCCTAATTTGCAAAAGCCATTCATTCACTGAGTGATTTTTTCTACTGCCTTTCAATAAGCCAGCCAAAAGTTTTTACACACACAGAGAAACATATATGTTGACAATAACACTGAATTATCACACACTCAAAACTAGCGAATTTCGTATAACATATATTAATATTTTAATACATAATATGTCTAATAAACTGAATGCAACAATGTTTAAAAGAAGATAACAAGCTTTACGACTATGGTAATATCATTTTGTTACAAAATTATGTTTATCATTATTGCCATTCAATAATATGTTTTTAAAAATATATATACAAAAAGTATGTTTTATGTAGGTTCTTTAACCTACAACATAATTATATGAACGGTGGAGAAGAAGGAATTGTTTCAATACTTTATAAAAACAGGGGTAAGAAATAAGAAGACTAAACAGGAAGAGATCCCGGTGGATAGGAGAGCAGGAAGAGATATCCCTAGAGGGTGGCAAGTCGACGGGGACCAGATGTGACTTCACTTTTTCATCTCTCGGCCGCTCACATTTCCGAGGGACCTTCATATATTCTTAGGTGCTCTCAAATTCGGGGGGTGAGGGGGGGGGGGACTCTTTCCCTGGCTCAGGAATTCCGCAAGAGGAGCAAAACCAATCTCGCAAAAATCTGGAATGACTTCCACTCCACTTTCACGGCAGAGCATGATGCATCGGGTCGTAGTCCCACTCGTCTACTGCGCGTATCCATCCCTACCATGGAAAACTGTAAAATGTTAAGATATACTATAACTATAAAAATAAAAGCCCTTCGGTAAAGTAGCAACCAAAATATTTATTACTGAATTTTAAATCAGTGACTCCTGAAAACAAAAACTTGATACTAATAGTCTAACTTAGTACTAATACGAATTAAAAAAAAAAAATCTTCGGTTTTGAAAGACACTAATTTGCAAGCAATTTCCTCAATAATACTTTCATGGATCGGTATTATTGATTGAAAATTCTTAATTAATCAGTTTTAAAATATTTCATAATATGAGAGTTGGATTAAAAGAAAAAAGTCAACAAAGAAGCATGTTCGTTAATATTATAACGTAAGATGCGGTAAAACGTCCATGTTCGGTACATTGCTAATAGCACGTTTCCAATCTCAATGAGGCATGAGTTATAGCATCCTCTTGCAGCTGGAAAAAATTGTATTCAATAGTTTGATAATGTCTGTACGGTAAGTAAGATAATACATTTGTTCAGAACGGTTTCAATTGCCAGTTCTTATAACATATATATTCACACATGTAAAGAGAATATATCCAGTATTCTTCAGGCACCCTTGAACTATGCCCAAAGTCGTTCAGACCACATCTTCCTTACTAATTTCACTTAGAACAGAATTAGGATCATACCCTTGCTCTTCCTACTCTCCCCTAGCGGTTTTCAAGTGAGAGTAAACATTACCTAACCAACTTCGTTTTCTTTATATAGTCTTCATTTGACCCCCGAACCGTTCTCTTACCTATGGATAAGTCAGGTCAAAAGACTATCCTATGCAAATGTACGTTAGTTAATTGTTGTCAGTAAGATGTTTTTTTGTTGGTTGTAAGTTTTTCGTGTTTCCAAAAATTCAGCAACGGAAAAAGAAACAAGAGAAATGCCACAAGGATCGAAGCTGAAATTGTTTTGTAAAAACTGATAATAAAACACTATTAATCCAAAGATAAGGAAAATTAATATATATATATATATTCCTCCTAAAAACATGGAGAAGNAAATTGACTAAAAATTACCTTCTATAAATAAATCAAGTTCATTTTTATGTCAATCGATTAACAAAAGTATTATATGGCTTACCAATCAATCAAATGGAATTATGATATCTGTTACTTATGGGGACCATACCTAATTTGAATATGTAGATTGTTAACAATGCAGATGGGATAAATAGAAAGAAATTGACTGTGATAAAAATATTGTACGTTATATATGGTATGTAGGGACTATTATTATTATTTGAGCTATTAGATTTCAAATTTTATGGAAAACATTTGGGGAATTTAGCCGTTCTTATATTATCTTAAAGTTAAATTAATATATTAAATTATTTGATTTGATTAAAAGTAGAGTTATTATGAGTCAATTGTAGAAAGGACAATCTTTAAAAATACCTCTATGAAATAAAACGTTTAATAAAATCAATCGTTTTAACAACCTAAATCTGTATAAATTTATGAGACCTTGCAAGCAACAAGGCGGAAAAAAGGGACTAGTAATACTCTGCCAAGAACAAAGGGTTAAAAAGTTTAATTAAAAAAATGTCTTGTAACTAATTATTTCTCTTAAAATTTGACTTATTTCTCAACTTTAGCATAGATTTATAACCTTCATAATTATTCATTAGTCTGTATTTTTTTTAAACGTGTTGTTTCAAAGTGAATAAGTGAGGCAGTACCAGATTAACGAGAGGTGTAAAAGAGAGAGAGAAAAAAGTATTATGCACTTGGAGAGAGAGAGAGATTGAAACTTTCTAGTTGATGAAAATATAAAGAAACTATGTTACTTTACGGAGACACCAGAATTTAAAATGTAATCTCAGAATAAGAAAAGTCCAGAAGAAAGTTGCGGAAGAGTGTAATATTTTCTGATAAGATTTTATAAGAGCGTCATAAAAAAGTGCAACTATTAAATGAAATTATTTTTCTTGAAGATAAAAAAAATATATATATATTTTCATGAGAAGGGATTTACAAAGTCCTCTCAGATGGAGCTGAATCACGGGCTGAGATTATCTCAATAAATAAGGATCAAAAGTTTGTTAGAATACTGTTCATAAAACTTTGATAGTTATAAACTTAAAATGCTTTACTCAAATTCTTAAAAAGAAAACAAAAATGTCACATAGTCTGAATAAGAGCTTTTATTTTGTTGTCTACTGCATTCAGATTCTTATGCACAACGTTTCATACATTTTTCGTAAAATAATAATTTAAATTTAAAATTATTTATAAGAGTGATTAAAGTTTTGATAGTTTATGTATATCATACAGTTTAATGACAAAATATTTGTTCTGTTTTAGCAGCATATTTACAATAAGGAAATCAAGCTATTCACGTGGGCACCATAACGCGAAAAATATGGTCTACTCAAAATTACATACACACACGAAAACAAACATATAAATACATGTATGTCTATGAGTCGTCCAGTGTCAATAATTTTAAAATAAATTCCGTATTACAGCATATTTGTTCAAACCGTTGGATGAGTTGGTTAATGGATGAAATCAGTCGGTGGAGGAAGGGCGGGCATCGAGGAAGACCGCATTGAAAATCGTCAATATCTTCCAGACTGTTAGAGGTACTAAAAATGTATGAAATATAATATGCGTTAAATATAATTTTCTGACTTTCTTCTTACACAACATTTTTTCTAAAAAAATAATCCGTATTAAGAAAAAATTTTATGAACATAATATCGTCTCTTAGTGTCTTTATGCTTAAATATAAAAAAGAATGTAGGTATTTAAGCTTTATAAAAACGAAGATATATATAATCTACTTAATAAGAATTTTCGTAAAATATTACCAAGAAAAATGTTAGTAATTTATATTTTACATCTAATTAAATATATACTATTTTTTAATATCAATATGAAGATATTAATTTTTCAGTTGGAGCTTCCCCAAAACTCCCTCTCTATAATTTTCTTATGACCGCTTTCAGCCATTAATAGTGTCACACAACGGTTTGCAAAGATAAATGCTAATATATATATATTTACAGAAAAAAATTATTATGGTGATAATGTGAATAACTATTTCATTTTCATTTTGCTCTTTGAATAATTATCATTAGAATTACTTTAGAAATAACCAATGTCTGCCGTTTTCAATAAATCAAATAGGAACCAGATAACTTGGAATAGTCTTTTCTTTTTTGGTCCTCTATTTTACTCCTTATCTTGAAGGTAAATAACTAATTCATGTTTAAGGAAGGCATTTCAAGGTGATTGATGAGAAGAACCATGTACGGTTTACTAAGATTGACAGAGTCAGAACAAAATATTCCTTGGCAAGATGCTTTTCAGTAAAATTTATGCAACATGGGGATGTACTTCGAGTGGTCGCCGAATTTTGCTGCAAGATGGATATTTCAAGGTGATGAATGAGAAGAACCATGTACGGTATACTAGGATTGGCAGAGTCAGAAACGAAATATTTCCCGCAAAATGAATCATGCGGAGAGAAAAAAAATAAAATAAAAGGAAATTGTCCATAGACATTTTTTATTTCTATCAGAAGATCTAGAAAAATGCGTGTTGGAGCCAAAGAGGGAGGAAAAGACTTGCAGGAATGACTCTTTCATGATAATCTGTATCATCTTCTTCTATAGAATTATTTCTGAATATATAAGGCAATCTACATATGTATTGTAAAAGTGAATGAAATGTTATGTATTTAAGGTATTCATATCGGCCTTTTATTGGAGTATATAACTGGTAAGTTTAGTCAAACTGAGTATGCCCATCTCTTTCAAAATAAGACTTACATTTATCCCAAAATGATAGATGAGAAAAGATATGAGTGAACAGAGCTACCCATAACAGCATTATAAAAGCTAAATAAAAATTTAGTAGGCGGAAGCCTGATATAAAATTGTATATCCCCCTTCGTAGCTCGCGGTAGAATAACACTAAAAAATGCAGATAAAGGGTAGGAGCGAAGAAGCGTTTGGCAGATAAAGAATTGGCACCGTTTGAGCGCTATCACGATCGTGAAAGAGGAAATTGTTTGGTCCCCCCCCCCTCCCTCGTGGCATCGAAACCCCCGACTCACCCCTCCGTATTCGATCTTTGACAGTTTTAGCGCAAAAAAGTCGTCAAACTGGAAAAACCCACGGGCTTCCGAACTTCTTTATATTAGCTCTACATGCGGTCGAATGCCTAGTAAATTCTCTGAAGCGAAGGGATTACCATCAGGGAAGTGATTAATTTTATAATGTACCACAAAGGAATAAAGTTACTTTTCAAAAGCTTCAAAGCGATTTAGTGATGAAAGTCCTAAAAAGCAAAATATTTGGAAGGAATGATAGATAGCCAACAATGTTTAAGCGCCTTGCTAAATGTACACCACTGATCTGCACGACACGAAAGTACGGCGCTTAGAGTATACTCTCCCGCCAGAACTGCAATTTATTACACTTTTACAACCTTTTGACTTCCGGAGAAATAAATTTAAAATATTTCCAATTTCAATTTTAAGTAAATAGATTACTGGTTAAATCTATAACTATTTAAAGAATACTGAATTTCAATATTTATTTCCATTTTATATCTCAACGTGAAAATATGTATTCGTTATTGATTTGTTTGTTCTTTGATTTAAAAATTCTGAATCTAAAATGAATCTATTAAAAAAATGGTATCAAGAGATGCAGTATATATGTATATATATGGGCTGAGATTATCTCAATAAATNCCAAGTGGGACATTCACGAGAGTATATATATATAATTCTAGTACAAGACCAATTATTATTATTCATAAAAAAAAAAGTTATTTTATTGCTGCTAAAAACGGATAAAAATATTGAGCTACATTTTTACTCAAAAATACATTAAAAAATGTTATTGGAATTCGTAAATATTTTTTGTTATATTTTAGTCAAAATTACCAACTTATCTTTAAATTATAAGAAGAGATATTATGTAGAAGGATGTTTTGAAAATAATATTTAAGAAAAAATTTGTTTACCAGCCATACAACTATATAGAAGCTTAAAAAAAAAAATGACGAATGTCCACAAATAGCTTGACAATGTCAGCTCCTTCGAGCTTAAGACGATGTATTCGTCTTTCTGGTAGGTTAGGCTCTCGCTATTGTGGTGGAAATTTAATAAGTTATCTAGCTCGTCCTGGTGGTGCAATGGATATCATACCGGCCCGGCAAGCAGGAGATCCGGGTTCGAGTCCTGGTTGGAACAGATAGATTTTTTTATTCTATTCCCTCTCACTAATTGGTTAATATTTACATATTTATTTTTCTTATAAACATAAACCATTATGACGAAGGAGCGATAACCTTTATGTGGAATTCAAATAAAAACCACAGGTTATTATCCTTCCATAACCCTCTGTGCACGGGTAGATTCTAATTTCATACAAGTGCGGCCGCAGTGTCTATTCCCTCTGATCGTATGCCTGGAGAGTGTGCGGAGCGGAAACGTGTATCCGGAACCGCTCCGGCCCCCTTCAACGAGCATTAATTGGGCAACGTTTACACACGAGAGAGAGAAAGCACATATGATGATACTCTTCAGAAAGAATTGGAATAAAACTGGAATGCACTTTTTGAAATTTATTATCTACATTTTTTTTTTAAATTTAATTTTCGGATGTAACGAGGTATGCTTATTTCCTGTTGGTAATACTAAGCACTAATCTCTCTAAATCAAGCAGTAAATATAATATTTTGTAGATTGGTTTCTTTTTTACAGGATGCCACCGAAATGCTTGTATTAAAAGAAAATCTTAATTTTTTAAGGAAAAACAAATGACAAGCATATAATTAATATTGTACATTACGCTATACGAGTAACATTAAAAAAATATAAACTAAAACTATTTTTATAAATATTACATTTGTTGTGGTATTTAATCCCACATTAATTTTATACAATATAAGCAAGGGAATAGAATAAAAATCTTAACTGTCTCAGGTAGGACACGAACCTGGATCTCCGACTTTCCGGGTTGGCGTGCTAGCCAATAACAGCACCGAGGCTAGCCAGATAATTCATTTTACTTCCCGCACTTTACTCCAAATCTAAACCCCCCAAGTAAGACGAATATTTCGTCTTATGCTCGAAGGAGCTAACATTGTCAGCTATTCTTTAGAATCTCGTTTTTTTCCCTAATATTTATTTTTTTAAATACTGATATTAGTTTTGGTAATTAATCTCACGTTAATTTTATAAAATAAATACAAGGGAATAGAATAAAAAAATCGTACTACCTTGCCGGGATTCGAATCCGGATCTCCTGCTTACCGGGCAAGAATGCTAGCCATTACACCACCGCGACTAGCCGGATAAGTTATTAAATTCCCAGCACCAGTACCGAGACACAGTCACTTAGTGTTAAATGAACATAGATAATTAATGCAATTCATGTATCATTACTATATTTTACAACTAAATAAAAAAAAAAAAAAAAAAAACCCGCTTCTTTAACGTCGGCCATAAATAAACATATGTGTAAAGGAGACAACGTTCTGACGTCCTGAATTTTACACTTACGAGGGCTAATGTAACCCAAATAAGGCTGAGTTTTCTCAGGAGCCATAAAATTCTGTTCAATTAAAATTAAACTGTGCACAGTGAGCTTTGACCCTTGTCTTAGGGGTCAGAGTCTTAACTACTGAAATACAGTGCTTCATTTATTAACATGTACTTACTGTTATAACTTTATATAAATATATTAATATTATATATACATATACATTCTTTGAATAATTGAAAATCCTTAAAGGCCTTCAAAGCACTTCTTTTTTTTTATCCCCTTTCATTTCTAACTGGGTTCAATACATTCTAAATGAAAACTGCATAAGTGAAAGTAGGCTTCGAGAAGTAAGACTAATAGCCCTTTGTTGGATCTGAGAATGAGCGCAGGGAAAACAAGGCGTGAAATAGAGAAATTCTAGAGATGCCTACGACATTCCCACTGGCGGAGTCTGACTGATGACGATATAGTATGCGGCAAATGAGACCCACGATATTTCCCGAATAACACCCCCGAAGATAAGAGGCAGAGAAAAGTTTGGGTGTTGGGGGAGGGGGGGATGAGGTTTTGAGTTACTCCTTTTCATTTTTTAATTTTTTTTTTTCGAGAAAAATAAATCTAAGCAAAATAAATTCAAATTTTTGGAATGTACTAGCTACATTTCTTTCTTAAATTACGCTTTTATTAAAGCTTATAACAAAAGAAATTTATGAAAAATATTTATTTTAATGTAGGTTTTGCAGATTAAAGTAATTTTTTCTATTTTATA
>KZ808647.1:14783-25529 GCA_000696205.2 Oncopeltus fasciatus | reverse complement strand
ATTAAAATTAATTTATATTTATTATATTCATATTTGGTCTTATGAATTTCATATTTATAATTTAAATAATTGTATTTCTAATTATATTCATATTTTTAAAACTTGGCAAGCGGAGGTGTTGGTGCGGGGGTAGCAAATTAGTATAGCTCTCGACTCCTTCTTCAGCAGTCGGTGAGATCGCGCCTTGTCTGAAGCAGGCAGTCATTACGCAAGACTGCCAGATGTGGCTAGGCCTTCAGAGGTACTTCACTTTCCATTAACTTCAAGTGCTTCGTGCTCTCTCGTCTCTACCGTCCGGGACTCTGCCCAACACCCCCCCCCCTGAAATGCGCTCAGTAATATTAATCTCAATTTTTAGGATCCTCCCCAAAGTGTCGCTTTTTCCTTCTGCCTCTTTTCTCTGCTTTAAATCTTTCGACAGAACACTATACGCATAAATATTATTTGTAAACATACCTGAGGAGGGTAAACTGACCAGTTATTTAGATTTGAAATTCCTGACTCACACGTCTGTCCACGTCACTTTACTCATGGCCAAACATATCTGACCAGGATATGATAAAAGGTCCTAATGACGAAAAATAATGGTTGAAATGGCTGGAGCATGGCTATGTATTTCTGAACGATTGNGGCCTAAATTTTGGATGAGTAACAATAAATGAAAAATATATTCCCCCATCCTCAAAATAATTTAATCTAGAAGCCCCTCCTAAAAAATGTGGCCATCCAAATTGTTGAATATTTATCAATTAAAAGGAGTTAAATTGATAATAAATTTCTACCGGTACTTAATTGGCAATGGTTATTATTTGTTTTTAATTAGTTCCACCCCCCCTCCCGCCGCCACATAAATAATCAAGTAATTACCATGCAAAAATCTTTATTACGAAAATAACGACCACAACAAATATAATCCTCTGGAAAAAATAATTTTTTTAAATCGAAAGTGATGTGCCCTTCCCGCTCAAAAATGGTTTTCAAAGGGAGGCTGTGGGGTGACCTCTCACCCTGATTTTGCCAAGAAAACTCGTAAAAAACTACTAAAACAAACAAACAGGAATATAACCACGAAATAGCGACAAAATCAAAGAAGGGTCGTTTATAAGCTCAGAATACCTTTCGGTTTTCCCGAGTAAGTGTTATCAATAAAATTTATCTGTTACATTTTCAAGTGGGAATGTAAGGTCTGGGTTGTTGGTGAAGAGGTGTAGGCCGATGTAGAGAACCGTACCAAATTTGGTGCGTCTGAAATAACTTGCCAACAAACTACTGGCCACAGCATAAAGGGATTTTACTTTATTTTGGGTTGGCACCCTTGCCATAACTCGGTTCGTTTTACGACCAAGCATAATTTACATAGAAAATAATATGTATTTTTTTAAAGCATTCTGAAGCTAGCTCCACACTGAATAATTTCCGGGAGTTATTATGTAAATTAAACATATAGCTTGTTGTATTTGGTATTTTCATCTTCATAATTCTATGTCCAACCTCAACAATCAATACATTTAATGTATTAAGAAAAAAAATTGCCTGTAAGAAGCAACAAGTTGAGGACAGATTATTGCAGTCACATTTAAATAAGAATGGATATACAAAACAGCTTTAATGATGACCTGGGGGTAAATAGTGAAAGACACGATAGAGATGGTTCTGGGATAACTGTGAATGATGATAAGTTTCGAAAGGACGAAGATTCAGAGTGATTAACACTGTAAATCACCTCAGATTGAGTAATAGGTCAGAATCTTCACATCATTATTTTACTTTTCATTCTATGAGAGGAGCACTTTGGGGCCTCTACCAGACTTACAATATTCCAAAGAAATATGGCTTTATAAGGGCCTTAGCGAAAATATACTTATAGGGGTCTATTTATTTAACGTAATAATAAATATATTGATGGAACTGAATTAAAAAGTAGTTTCAGTGAATTATATTAAGATAATTTTATGGATTACTAACTCAAGCTAATTAACCTGAAGATTATTCAGATGTCGAAAGAGAAATGTAATCCCTAAATCATTTAAATCCTGCTTAGAAAATGTTAAAATAATGATTCATTTCAATTCACATACACACATGTTTAAGCAATCAAAACTGAATTTGATAAAATCTAGATATTAACCAGTTATCAATAAGATCATGGTTCAAGGGGTTCAAATTAAGTAATTGTAGTTTAAAATTGTTTTAAAACCAAACCATTAACCAGAGGTTTGTGTCGGACAAAGATTATTCCATTATTTGAAAGTTTATGTCGGAAAGTGCAACTCCAAGCAGATGTTGCTATCATGCGTTTTCATTTTAATTTATTTATAATTAGTCTGTTGAGTTAAAACAATCATAAAAAATAAAAATTTGATTGTTTTGAAAAACATTGATGGTTTTAATAAAATTTGGCGTTTAGGTTGGGCATTTTCTCACGTGAAACATTTTATACGCGCACACACATATGTAAACACAACGCACACATATATCTATATATTATTTGACTAAATTGAGGGTTAAAAGCGGAAGGGGTCAATAGGGTAGTTGGGGGATCCGTTCGGGTTTCGCAGTTTTGGCGCTGTGAGTTAAAATTTCGCCCAGGGCAAGCTATGATCGATTCAGAGCCATGCATGCTTAGATAGGGATGCCACCCTGTAGCTCTACCCCGGCGAGCCTGAGTGGTTGAAAGGGGAGCTACCAATTAAAATTTTATAAATATTATTTTTTGTGGTATTTGATCCCACGTAAATTTTAACATTTTTTAGTGCAAGGGAACAGAATAAAAAATCTAACCGTCCCAGCCAGGACAAGAACCTGGATCTCCTGCTATCCGGGCCGGCGCGTTTTCCGTTTACGCTACCGAGACAAGTTTCTGAAAAGTTATTAAATTCCCCGCACTAGTGTCGAGAGTCTAACCTCCGAGGCAGACGAATATATCATATGCTCGGAGGAGCTGACATTGTCAAGCTGTTTAAATGACTAGTATTTACTTTTAAATTTTAATTTTATGAATGTTATTTTTTTGTAGTATGGTGGGACAGTTAGATTTTTATTGTGTTCCCTTGCACTAAAAATTGTTAAAAATGTAATATTTAAGAGAATTGCTTTTATACAAGAGAGCAGCACGATACTCTCCTTTGTGTCGTACAATAGTGGTCCGAGAAGTGAAGAGAAAGAATATATCTCAAACACAGAAAGCAGACAAGGAAGACGACTGAAACGGGTGTTCCGAACAGAGCACTACAAGAATAGCCGGAGGTGGGCGACAGTCCGGACTCCAGGAGTACTGCTGCACGGTCTAAATATGTCCAGTGGTCAGACCATCGGACTGGACGGGCATGGTTGGGATTCGGCCAGGACATCAGGAAGTCAAGCCAGCCAAATACAAGGGGGAAACAATTTGAAGGGTGTTCACTCAGTATGGATTTGTATACTTGAAGAATTACATAATTCTGGGGGAAGAGTGTCAAGAGATGTATAGAACTATTTATGGGGAATAGTTGAGGATTCTAAAAAGAGAAGTTGCATGGTANAAAAAAATTTGCTGCTGCCAACTTGTCATTTTTTCTCCTTAAAGACGGTAAAAATCGGTCGAACGGCAAAAGATAAAATATCTCGTTGTGATATTATAATACAATTATGTGACCTGTGTATATCGATACGTGTCACAAGGCAGTAAACACGAACTAGTTTCGTACAACATTATCTTTGTCGAAGACAGATGGAACCTTGTGGTCCCGATCGGCCGATCATCTCACACAATATCTAGCTTGGCTGCTTCGGAGTATAGAACCTTAACGTATAAATAAGTAAACATTTTACGCCTACTCTCTTCTTATTGAAAAGCATGTCGTAATAAATTGTTGAAATAGTCAATTGTTACGCCCCAATCGAATGAAAAAATGATTTGTTCAAGAATTNTTTATTAAAAAAAAAAAAAAATTGCCGCTGCTAACATATCATTTTATCTCCTTAAAGACGGTAAAAATCGGTCGAACGGCAAAAGATAAAATATCTCGTTGTGATATTATAATACATTCATGTCGCCTGTGTCTATTGATACGTGTCACAAGGCAGTAAACACGAACTAGTTTCATACAACATTATCTTTGTCGAAGACAGATGGAACCTTGTGGTCCCGATCGGCCGATCATCTCACACGATATCTAGCTTGGCTGCTTAGGAGTAATGAACCTTAAGCTATAAATAAATAAACATTTTACGCCTACTCTCTTCTTATTGAAAAGCATGTCGTAATAATTTGTTGAAATAGTCAATCGTTACGCCCCACTTAAATGAAAAAATGATTTGTTCAAGAACTCTTTCAGGCTTCAAACTGGAATTTTATTTTAATTTTTACGCAGCATACTAAATTTTAGCGACTTTTTTTTGGACTGCAAGGATAGAAAGCGGAAGCAAATGATAGATATATGTACTGCGTTAGATGTACCCCAAGAAGTAGCTATTAAATGAAATTGTATAGTATCATACATTTTTGTGGATATCTCAAATATTTAATATAAAGTTTGTATGATGGATGGCGGGAAATCATACTAAAAGTATTCTAGGAGTGTTGCTTATGTCAATAAATATATAAATACCTTAAATAAATGTATATATTCACGCAATTTTTAAAATGATGAAACGAAATTCGGCATTTAAGCTCATTTTTTTTTTGGCATACTGTGAGAGTTTTTATTGGATGAAATCAACGGGGAGAGAGAGAAAGAGAGAGAGGGTAAGGGAGAATATAAAAATAAAAAATAAAATAAAATCCAGTTATTAAAATATATAGAGAATATAGGTGTAAAGTCTCTTTTATTAAATTCATATTCTATGATATTTGTCTGATAAAAGCGTTTTAAGAAAGATTTAAGTATTTAATTTTTAATGTTAGAAAAATTATCTCATTTTTAAAAATTAGAAGCCTTTAGATATTTAATTCGGCCCGGGGATTTATTTATAGTTGAAATCAAATGAAGGGAAGGGGGGTTTAGAGGGAGACTGAAATTTATAAATAGTAATTTCTTCATTGTTATTTGAGTAAAGAAAAAGTATATAGAAATTATTAAGTGACACTATACTTCCTAATGTTTACTTTTTATAAAGATTTGCAGAGAAACATTTATTAAGGAAGAACGTTTCGGATGTAACTGCGATGGGCGAGCGTTTTTTCTGTCAATTTCTTCCAGAGGAAACTGCAATGGGCACATCTTTTACAATGATTGTTCTCTTTGCCTTTTAAACTAAATTTAGTCATTTATGTATATCCATGAATAATGACTTGAGTGAATGCTGCTTAGATGAGGCAGTCCCTGTATAACGTAATCCTATTCTATTAACCTTACACAAAAACCTGCCCACGGAGGGACTCGAACACACAACATCAAAATCCAAACAAATCGCATCGGACAACTAGTTGTCATGACAAATTAAAACAGAGAATTATACAGGGCTCTAGGGTTAGTCAGGAGATCAGTACGGGTCTCGCGATTCTGAATCTGCGGGTTCGAATACTGCCCAGGGGATTTATTTATTTTTCTATAAATAGAAGTTTATCCTGAGAAATGGATGTTTAGAATGGGATGGATACCTGTAGATAGTCCTTCTCTCTATGATCATAAGTGGTTAAAAGGTAGGCAAACACACACACAAAAAAAGTATGCAGGCGTTCTTTGGTTAATGGGGTATACTGACTATAGCAAAAAGCTATACAGTAACTATTAGAAGCTCTTCGAAAGGTGATTTCCATGAAGTGGTTTAAAACGTTTGGTGGATCGAGAACTTTCAAAGGAGTCTTAATGACCTGTACAAGACAANTAATTTAAGAATATTAAAGCATGTAACTACGATGACTATATATATATTTATATAATGAAACATGTGAAATCTGCTCAGACTACGTAGCATCTGCTTGACGAACTTTTCAATTTTTCAGTTTAAAATCAAGATGCAGAGTTACAATCAAATCAAGTAAACCCCCACTCATAATATTGCTGTGTAACTCCTAATATATTTTTTATTTTCATCTGTATTGGTAAAGTCAATGTGAAGTAGCCAATCAAAGCACTAAAAATGAGTGAAAACATTTCACTCTGTTACTAGAACGGTAAAAGGCTACAAGAGAAGCTGTAACCAGCAGGGTACTACCCCGACAATGGCCGAAGGAGCAATGCAACTGTCTAATCTAAGCAATGCAGGCGCTTATGCAATTCTTTTGATTCTTCAAGCAGATTTTACTAAATATTTGTGCCATAAATTTTGAAGCAATGACCGCTCAATTAACAAAAATTAAAAAAAAAAAAAAGATTACTTTAAATAAAGTCTTGAGGAGAAAAGTATGAGGGTATGTGAGCAAGATATGGATAAATGGGTTTATAAGACTGTCAAATGTAAAATGTTGCTCATATACTTCTACAATGAATAAAATATATTTAAAAAATNTTTTCCTGGACAAGAAACGGGGTAATAATAATCTTAACGCTAAAGGAGAGGGGGTGGAAGTTAAGATAGTGGGTGAGCCTCCACCCGATGTACTTTTAGCCAGTAAAGGCCCCAAGCCCGTGGAGATAGCTTCTCTCATTCGTAAGTAAATGAGACTTTTGTAATTTTAATATGATTTTGTTTATTCTGTTATTTGTTATTTTCTGACTTTAAATTTTAATATGTTGACTTCTGAGAAAATATTTTAACTGTTGTTTTTTAAAAATTTGTACATAGTTTATTTAAAATGTTAGTTTTTAGGATTTATATAAATTATTATTCACTTCAGTGATTTTGTTTTTTGTTTGTAGTGCTTCTGAAGATGACCTTTTAAGGTTGAAAGCGCTAAAGTGTATTTGAGAAATATATATTGTGGGAAAGACAAATTGGCTTCTCATTGAGTTCATAAACGTGAGCCCACAAACCGGCCGAATATACAAGAATTATTCAAATTAGTCTAGTTGGAAGCAAAAAAGGAATAATACATGGACCTTGTCATTGCGTATTTCGTATTTTGTCAACAAGCTCTAAGCTCACTACAAGATGAGCGAAAGATTGACGACAAAAAACGTCACGACCCAACCTGGAAGTCGGCCTTCATGATAATGACTAAATCCGTAGAAGCTTAGGTCAACACTTAAAAAAAAATCGCTTATTCTTCAGAAATCCAACTATTTGCAAAAATATATTAAATTCAAGACTTTACACACACAAAAGGACGCATACGCACATAAAAAGACACAAACATACACATGTGAACATTCACACACAAAAAGAAACATGGTACCCCCCCCCCCCCCAAAACATGTATTTGTTTAAAGATTTTTTTAAGTTTAATCTTAATTTTTAAAATTAAGAAACTAAACTCAGAACAAAAGCTTGTTATTGCATAACTATTGCCACGCTGTCTTTGTTCGTGGCTAGAGGAAGATAAGGAAAAATCAGGATTATCTCAGCAATTATTAGACATACATACATGATGATGAGAAGATTAACGTGGATATTTAAGAAAGTATCTTGGAAAACGGATAGGTCCATTCGTTTTCCAAATACAGAAGCTGAAATTGGTATTCATTTTAGTTTCTGTAAGATGACACGTATTATATTACTTAAATTATTAAGATGCCATAAGGCACGAACAAACTTTGCCCTACACGTTTAAAAATATAAAGACAATGAATAAACATTAATAAGTGTGCAGCATAATCTCTGGGGAGAGAATTTTATTTCATCAGCTTGAAAGGGCAGTCAAAGCGAGTGCCACGCAGTTTTGCGTAACCGCCTCTCTAGTTAACGCTCACGATTTGCCCATTCCTCAACTTGATGGGCATTTTTGTCAGGAAGATACCCTCAGGGTCGTTAGGTCTCTGATGAACAACACCCTTGGGGAAACATCTTAGTTCATCCCTTAAAAGTGGGCCCACAGGAACTAAATTTACAAAATTAGGAACAGAAATAATGGTCTACCCATTCAATTACAGTATTTCCTAACTCTCAAAGGGGTAAATATACTGGAGAATCTCTCAGAAAAGGGAAGTTTAGAGAAGTTTAATGTCTTGTAAAGAACCTCGAATTTCTGCTTATTTTACGAAAATCTAATGTTTATTTTCTATTATTGTGTCAATTTAGTAGAATAAAAACTTTGATCAGTAGCTGGGCGAAAAGTCGATATAAGAGTATTTCAAACGCCTTTTTGAAATAGCATCCCCAAGTTATTAGTTATTATTTATTTTATTTTTTTATCGTTTATTTAGTTTTTTGTTATCCGTTCAGGAAGTAGCGTTAGGTATTTGTACAATTCTTTAAAATAATCAAATATANACATTGTATTTCTACAGCCCTGAAGATGGCTTACAATGTAAGCCGAAACGTTGGCAGATAATCCTTCATTAAAAAAATACATTTTTTTAATTTGTGTTTTTTTGGATCTACCTCGACCGAACCCCAACTAAAATCATCTTAGAATAATATCTACGGTCAACAAACACTCATTTTGGATCTTTGTCAATTTTTAATTTTAAGAGATAAGTGCCAAATACATAAATAATATTCAAATAACTTATTTTAAATTCAGAGATGACTGATAAAACAGTTATAGTTTCCATAATAAACTAATAAAAACTTGAGATATTCATTTAATCACTTTAGGAAATCAGTGTTTATACTTAGCGGTTGCTGAGGGAAATAAATAAAATGCAATTAAATGCAAGGTTTGAAAGCTAGTTTAGTTATTGCACTTCTAATTACTGTGGGGTCCGTTAAATGTAACAGTTTTTATAATAATTAAATCAATAAAATCAATCAACATGTATGACTTACAGGAAGCTGAAAAGCGAGTATTTTAGCCCATATGGATAAGTCTCTAGCTGAATATCTTTGAGTTTGTATAACATGCTTTTGAAAATTATATTTTCATTTTAGTGCAATGATAATGGATAGTATTTAATACATTTCGAAGTGGTATTCAATTTCCCGAGTACTTGATAGATATTCCTAAAGCAATCTTGCTTTTCTACATATTTAATATTTATAAATAATGCCTTTATAGTTTAAGATTTACGGTTGACTGAACATATATTTCGAAAATTTTTTAAAAATAATAATTGCGTACTGCAAGTACTAAGCAATCTTACGTTTTCTAATTGAATCTTCTGGTTTTGAAAAAGAGCCAAGTTGCAAACAGCCTTTATATATACTTAAAAATTAAAAGGTTAAGTTTTGATTGTGAAATGTCGCAAATGGAATACATTTTTTCCAAAATTCATCCATGTATTTCGTTTTAAATGATGATTTGGATTTGAAATGTACAACTATTTTCAACGCAACTGATATTTAAAAAAAGAAATACATTAAAATAATAAAATAAAACTATTTTCCTTGATTTTTAAAATTAGAATTTCCCATTATATTTTTCAAAAACTGCAATAGATAAGGATTGATGAGAAAGTGGCTAAGAAAAACAAGTTTGGTATGAAAAATGTACAGGAATTTATTTTAAAACTGCTATTACCTTTTGCTTCATTGATAAATATTTTAAGATATAAATTTTTCCTTTTTTAGGTTTCCATCATTTGCACCTAAAATTGATGGTTTCTTCTTTGAATTCTTAATGTACGGGGTAACAAATAAAATTTACTCAGAGGTAAAATATCTATGTAACTTACATTCCAGTACTATATTTTCTTCATTAGATTTCATCCTTGTAAATTTAGAATTTTAATGTAATAAAACCATCGATTTCAGCTACAGATAATGGGAGTCAATTAAAATAAAAAATGATTTTAAAACATTCCTCGAGAGGGCAAAACTCTCCAGTTAATAGCTGGTATAAAATTTTAAACTGTGATTCAACCTCATTAAAATTTATGGATCAAGGCCATATGACAGTTGAACATTTGTTTTGACGCTAAATGAGACGGAATTTGGCGCACAGACGTATTTTATTTACATTCAAATTCTACTTGTCTTAAAACATAAAATATCAAATATCTACAAATTTGAAATTGTTTTTAACTTAAAACGAATGAAATAAACTGATATTCAAGATGATTTTTAAAATTTTCAACTTATTTGTGTTCTGCAGCCACCAAAGCAGAGCAGAAGGACAAAGTGTGGTTTTTTAAAATAATTTAATTCGTGCAACCTATGTGTCTGATTTTAAAATGATCTATTAAATATTTTAAGTCGAAATTAAATTTTATGAAAGAAAATTTGTCTCATGTGAACTATTCAAGAGTATTTCATTAGTTGAATCTTGTTCGTCAGTAGCGTTTGAAAAATAGTTTTACTGACCCTTTATGGGCCCCCTCCCCAGCAATCACTCATACCTTGAGGAGGATGTAGGAAAGGGCTCTGAAGGAGAACGCCTACTCACCTGAAAAAGAGAGAAAAAAAAAGTTCAGTGATATGTAGATGGATGAAAGGGCTGTGTAGAGGTATGCGGGCGTGTCCCCCGGGCCTTGGGGATTATCATGGAGGCTGTTCAGCTGTGAGGGTGAGGCTAGGTATGAATACCACCAACGGCATGTCAATGGGACATTTGACACACAGAACTTCCTCCACAACCCAAGGGAACGTCTGCGATTACCTAGTCGTGTAGTCGTGGATCAGGTCACGAAGGATAGAAAGATAACTGCCAAAGGTTCAGGTGTGGAAACAGCGGAAATGATTAAAATGGGCGAATCCCTTAGCGTCTTAGTTGATGAATATTTATACACGAACTTATTTAATTAATAATATTAATTGTGGTATGTAATCCCACGTTAAATTTCAAAT